>JAPFFP010098582.1:0-66669 GCA_026153255.1 Solanum medicagineum | reverse complement strand
GTTTTGAATATTACGATTCCAAAAATTCTATTAATGCATAGGTAGTGTTTATTTGATGATTTTAAGGTGATTTATACTATTATATGAGGAATTACTTTGGATTTATGAAAATATAAGTATACATGTCCCCTTTAAGGCTTGCTTATGCATGGGTGATTATATTATGATTTTTAAATGTGGATTTAATTATGTTTTCAATTGAATTTCATATTATATTATGGATTTTAGATTGAATTTTAACTACTCATGCCATTTTCTCATTATTCATTGCATATTCATTCATATGCATGGATTATTATGGAAATTATGAAGTGGGTTAAGCCCAATTTTGTTATATGATATGATTTCGATAAGATATTGGTTATGACAAGAATGTGATAACATATATGTCTATTGATTATAGCTCTTTGACTATTTTGGGTGCTTGCACCATTTTCTAGACGAATTGGCGATTCCTATGCATGAGTATTATGACTATGAAAGTATGGTTTTGGAACTTGAGCCTGAGTATGAACTATTATGAAAGGTGTTTGGCTTTTAAGCCCAATTGTGCATTGAAACATTTTGGCAAGACTTGTATCTTTCGAAAGAATGTACTATTACATATATTAAAAGTATTATTGTGCAATGACGACTTAGCACCGATGGATTGGGACGTTAGGGCTATCCCCAAGGGCTCTATCCCTTTTCCTTGAACTATGTGCCTAACATAGGTTTCCTTTCTGAAATTGGAGGCTCATAAGGAAAGATGCCTCCAAAATAGGGTTGCCCATAAGGAGTTGAAATGAAATGATATGATATGCTTTGATATGAAAATCCCATCCGAAATGGGAGGCCTATAAGGAAGGTTGCTTCATATGAAATAGGAGGCCCATAAGGTGAAGCATAGTTTGCCCTTCGAGAATAAACTACCTCTTTACTGATGAGGGGTAATCATAGGGATTCCAAGTAATAACTCGCTTGGTCTTATATATATCGGTTGAGGTCTCATCGGCACTATATATATGAGCTTCATTTGCATCTCATGCATCATTGGTTTCATTACATCTTGCTATACTAAACTTCTTGTTATATATCTCATTCTATAATATGTGCCCTTGTCATCTAACAGTGATATGCAGGTTTTTGGTAAGTTCATCCATTGCATCCCACATACTTAGTACATTTAAACGTTCTAATGCATACTATTGCCTATATGATTTCATCATGTAGGGCCCGAGGACTTTGATCATCCATCGTTTGACGCTTAGGTTGCTTCCATGTTTATTTGTAATGGTTTGTCCTACCTTTAAAGGATGATCCACCATCTATCTACTTTTGATACTTTCATTTGGTTATGTATTGATGGTGAGCCTGGGGAATGTCTTAGCCCCCAACATATCTATGTAGAGGCATTCTTGGATACCTTGTAAACCTTCTTATGTTTTATAGTATGTGTTATGACTTAAGTCTATGTTATGGGTTGGTTATCTTTTGTCTATCGTTATGTGAGTTGGTTATGTGATTTATGGCTTGGCTATATGTTGTGATGGAAAGATCCTAAGTCCCGAATTTCCCCCATAAAGTGAGTCCTACTTTCCCGGCCCCGTAGAACTATGTGTTTATTCTGTGTATGCTTCCGAACCACTGATGCGAGTTTTAGTATCTTGAGGCTTGTTGGGGGACTCTCGGGTTCCCATTCACCATTTCATATCTAGGCCCTAGGTACGGGTTGTGACACAATAACTAACCCAAACACTTTTACAAAATCAAAGAGAGACATCCCACCTCTGTTCCTCTCCCCAAAACCAAAGCCTCTATGAACATTTCAAACTCGCTAGTGGTCGCCTCAATATGCCCATTAAAATCATCCCAAATGAAAATTTTTTCTTAGGTATGCCTCTCACAAACTCATCTGACTCTTCCCAAAAAAGTTTTGGACTTCCTAATCAAGGCCTACTTGTGGCACATAGCAACTTACTACATTCACTACATGCCTACCCATAGGTTTGATAGACATTATCTTATCATTAAACCTCCTAACCTCAACTACATATTCCCTAAGGTTCTGGTTACTAGGATACCTACACCATTTCTATCCCTAGAACCACCTGAGTACGATAACAAAAACCTATCTGGGTCCCGAGCTTTGGTACCTACCCATCTCGTCTCCTGAACACATGTTATGTTAATATGTCTACTCTTAAGAAACTTCACTAGTTCTATAGATTTCCCTGTAAGTGTTCCTTTATTCCACGGCCCTACCCTTAACTTAAGAAAGCCTGTGTCCCTTTTACCACCCCTACCCCTTATCTCTTACCCCAACTGACTACATGACCTTAGTCTACCATTTGATCCTGACGTTACTAAATAAAAACTGATAACTCACTAAACTAAAAACGTCAAGAAGATAAACTCAAAAGAAACATACACAACCCCATACTACAGAGCAATAAAATATAGGTAAACCACTAAAACAACATAATATGATATGTAAATGCAACACAATATGATATGTAGGCTTGGAAAATATAATAAAATAAGCTAATGAAACAACCTAATAATAATATAAGACAGTGAAAGATAAAACATACTAAAAGAATAACCCAATATATAGAAAAATCTCAAAGTAGAAAAGAGTATATTAAGAAATGTGTGTGGTAGACAGAAGGCAATTAAAAGCTCCCTAACAACTAAATTCTACACCAAATAAACAAAAGAACAATACTGACAAAAATACAATATGCTTACTACAGGATTCAAAGAACAACCTACAATAAGCAAGCAAAAATACTGATAAAAAAATCTAGAAAGTATACAAAAAACCAAAATAGTAAGCAAGAAAATCCAGAATACTAGTGCTAAACAAGAAGTAAATACTCAAACTGATCAAGAAATAATTCAAAAAACTAACTAGAAAATGTAATGGTAGAGGACAAGTGGTGACTACTCAGACTAGGCAGGCCAACCTGCTTCGGGATAGTAAGGGAATCAACTTGGATTAACCTTCTAGAGTTCTTTGGGTCTAACGTGAAGAGGATGCTTAGGAGTTCATTGATGAGCTCTCCAAAGTATTGAATATCATAGGTGTCACTTCTGAGGAGAGGGATGAACTGGCTGCTTATCGTTGAAGGATGTGGCATCGGTGTGGTATACCCAGTGGTGTAAAGAGAGGGTTTTTGGTGATGCTGTCAATTGGGAGGAGTTCAAGTTTTCTTTCCTCTATCGTTTCTTCGCACTTGCACTTAGGGAAGCCAAGATGACCGAGTTTATCAACCTCAAGCAGGGTAATATGAGTGTGAGGGATTATACCCTCAAGCTTACTAAGCTCTCCAGTATGCCCTGACACTTATGGTTGATCCTCATGTAAGAATGCACAAGTTCATTTTCGGTATCTCTGACTTGCTTGTACAAGAATGTCGTATGACCATGCTTAATCGGGATATGGACATCTCTAGACTTATGATTTATGCCAAACAAATCGAAGGGGAGAAACTTGAAGGGAGAAGAATGTATGATCCTAAGAGGGACCATTTTGATGGCGGTTTCTCCAGCTCTCGGGGTGGTGGTTTTGGTTTCTTCTAACAGTGGCAATGTTCAGGTGCTCAGGTTACTAATACTAGGGTGGCTCCTCCTAGGGCACTGGTTGGTGGTGGACAGGGATACCCTTTTTGTGATAAGTGTGGGAAGCACCACACAAATGACTATTGGAGAATCTCGGTGCTTGTTTCAGGTGTGGTGATAAGAATCACAAGGTTACCAATCATCCTAATAATCCTCCAAAGGGTCAAAGCTGGGTGGCTCAAGGTGAAAAAGATCAGCCTACAGTTCCTCAAGGTGTTAGCCAGAGGAACAACAAATTCTCTGCTCTTCATGAACATTAGGAGGTCAAGCAGGCTCCAGATGTTATGACCGGCGTGTTAAATGTCTTTGATTTTGATGTTTATGCTTTGCATGATCCCGGTGCAAACTTCTCTGTTGTCACTTCTCTATTAGCTATTATGTTTGGTATGAGTCCAAAAATTTTAAGGGAGCCTTATTCATTTTATATTCCTGCGGGTGAATCTGTTGTTGCACATAGGGTCTATCATGGTCGTCCTATTTCTGTGTTGCATTAGGTATTTCCATGTGATCTTATGGAGCTTGAAATGTATGATTTTGATGTAATTCTTTGGATGGATTGGTTTCATACATTATATGCTTCTATATATTGTAGAACCCGAAAGGTCAACTTCCAACCTCCCGGTGAGCCCCATTCTTGAATGGAAGGGGAGTGACTCCACTATTAAGGGTTGGTTTATTTCCTACATAAAAGCTCAGAAAATGATCTCCAGGGGGTGTATATATCATATAGTGAGGTTAAGATGTGGATTTGGAATTGCCTACTCTTGATTCCATTCCGGTGGAGAACGAGTTTTCGAATATATTTCCTGAAGACTTGCTCGATGTTCCTCCCGAAAGGGAAGTAAGCTTTTGCATAGATCTTTTTTCATATACTCAACCTATCTCTATTCCTCCATATCATATGGCACAGGTTGAGTTGAAAGAATTGAAGGATCAGTTAAAAGATTTGTTAGAGAAGGGTTTCATTAGGCCAAGTATATCTCCATAGAGTGCTCCAGTGTTATTTGAAAGGAAGAAAGATGGATCTCTTCGGATGTGTATTGGTTATAGGCAATTGAATAAGGTGACCATAAAAAATAAGTATCCATTGCCTAGGATCGATGACTTGATTGACCAACTTCAAGGGGCTACTCGCTTTTCGAAGATTGACCTACATTCCAAGTATCATCAGTTGAAGGTTAGAGAATGTGATATTCCCAAGACGTCCTTGCAGATAAGGTATGGGCACTTTGAGTTTGTGGTGATGATGTTTGGCCTAACTAATGCTCCAGCCGTGTTTATGGATCTTATGAATCAGGTGTTCAAGCCATTTATTGATAGTTTTGTGGTTGCCTTCATTAATGATATTCTCATTTATTCCCGGAGTGAGCAGGAACATATGGATCATTTGAGGTCAATGTTGCAAATCTTTTGAGAGAAGAAGTTGTATACCAAATTTAGCAAATGTGAGTTTTGGTTGGGTGAAGTTGCTTTTCTTGGTCATGTGGTGTCTGGTGATGGTATAAAGGTGGATTCGAAGAAGACTGAGGCGGTAAGGAATTAGTCTAGACCGTTGACTCCTTCGGACATTCGAAGCTTCCTTGGGTTAGCGGGCTATTATAGAAGGTCCATTGAGGGTTTCTCATCTATTGTATCTCTATTGACTAAGTTGACTCAAAAGAAGGATAAGTTTGTGTGGTCGAATGAGTGTGAGAAGAGTTTCCAAACTATGAAGAATCGACTTACATCGGCTCCGGCTTTGACTCTACCAAATGGTTTGGATGGGTTTGTGGTGTATTTTAATGCTTCTCGTATTGGGTTGGGTTGTGTACTTATGCAACATTGTAAAGTGATAGCTTATGCATCAAGGCAATTGAAGGTGCATCAACATAATTACCCAACTCATGACCTTGAGTTGGCGGCGATGGTTTTTGCTTTGAAAATTTGGAGGCACTATTTGTACGGGGTGCATGTTGATGTTTTCACCTATCTTAATAGCTTGCAATGTGTGTTTACTCAAAGAGACCTTAACTTAAGACAAAAGAGATAGTTCGAACTCTTAAAGGATTATGACATGAATGTTTTATATCACCCCCACAAGGCAAATGTGGTAGCCGATGCTCTTAGTAGGCTATCTATGGGAAGTGTGGCTCATGTTAAGGAGGAGAAGAAGTAGTTGGTAAGGAATGTGCATCGTTTGGCTAGATTAGGTGTTAGAGTGGCCGATACCAATGATGGTGGTATATATGTTCTAAAAGGGTCCGAATCCTCAGTGGTTACTGATGTGAAGGCTAAACAAGATTTAGATCCATCATTTATTGAATTGAGGAAATTGGTTTCCAAAAAGAATATTGAGGTTTTCTCCTAATAGGAAGATGGTGTACTTCGGTATCAAGATCTGTTATGTATTCCCGATGTGGATGATCTTAGAAGGTTGATCATGAGTGAATCCCATAGTTCTCATTATTCTATTAACTCGGGGTCCACTAAAATGTATCGGGATTTGGTAGAGGTGTATTGGTGGCATGGTATGAAGGCAACATAACCAAGTTTGTATCTGAATGCCTAAATTGTCAACAAGTTAAGGTGGAGCATCAAAGCCCCGGTAGGTTGGCTCAAGACAATGAGAGTCCTACTTGGAAGTGGGAAAATATAAATATGGACTTTGTGGTTGGTTTACCTCAGACTCAAAAATAATTTGACTCCATTTGGGTTATCATCGACCGAATGACTAAATTGGCTCATTTCTTAACGGTTAAGACTACTTTTGGTGCCGAAGACTATGCAAAGTTGTACATTCAAGAGTTCGTAAGGTTGCATGGTGTGCCTAGGTCCATTATATCAGATCGGGGTACCAATTTACTTCTCACTTTTGGAGGTTGTTTCAAAAGGGACTTGGTACTAAGGTCAAGTTGAGCACTACATTTCATCCTCAAACCGATGGGAAAGGCGAAAGAATGATTCAAATTTTGGAAGATATGTTGAGGGCCTGTGTGTTAGAGTTCAAGGATAATTTGGGTAACCATGCTAGCACTGGTATGGCCCCATTTGAGCCCTTGTATGGTAGGAGGTATAGGTCTCCAATGGGGTGGTTTGATTGAGGGAGGTGGCTTTGATTGGCACGGACTTGGTGATCGAGGCTATGGGAAAAATAAAGTTGATTAAAGAAAGGTTAAATATGGCTCAAAATCGCCAAAAGTCCTATTCCGATGCTAGGAAGAGGGATCTTGAGTTCCAAGTTGGGGATTAGGTGTTTGAGGGTCTCACCAATGAAGGGAGTGATGTTTTTTGGCAAGAAAGGGAAGCTAAGTCCCTGGTATGTATGCCCTTATGAGGTTATTGAGCAGATTGGGAATTTGGCATATAAGGTGGACTTACCCCTAGATTTGAGTTCTATTCACCCAGTCTTCCATGTGTCCATGTTGAGAAAGATGGTTGGTATCCTAGCATCATTGTGCCCTTAAAGAGCATTGAGGTTGAGGAGAACTTGTCTTATGAGGAGGTGCCGATGGAGATCTTGGATAGACAAGTGAAACGACTTCGTAACAAGGATGTGGCATCGGTAAAAGTGCTTTGTTAGAACCAACATATGGAGTGTGCTACATGGGAGGTGGAGTTGGACATAATGAAGCGGTATCTCCATCTTTTCCAATCTTACTAAAGCCTAAGGTAATACGTTCTTCCTTTTCTCATTGGTCCCAGTTCTTCTTTCTTGAGTCTCATGGTATGACATGCTTACTTGTGCATCAAGAATGGTTTTATGACGTTTTAAATGATTTTATTTCGTTTTGACATGAGATTTAATGGCTTTGTGATTTTCAGATGATGAACTATGCATGGTATCTTGTGTTCAAAAGTTCCATGTTCTAACTCAAGCCTTTCAAGGCTTGTTCTTGCACATTCGAGGAAGAACGTTCCCGAGCGGGACATGATGTAATAACTCGAATTCTGTGACACTCCATTAGACCTTGAGAAATCTCTTTTTGGGCAAAGATAAATGTGTCACAAGAGAGACCACACGGCTATTATGGGGGTCACACGAGCCGTGTGGCCTCAAGTGAGACCACACTTGGCCTCAAATCTTGCATGTTGTCTTTGGGGTTGTGTTGTAAGATAAGGCACACCTCACTAGCACCCCACACGGGTTGTGTGGTACTTCAGGGGTCCTGTGGAGGAGCCATCAGGTGGCACAGGCCTGAAAAACCCATCAGGGCTAAGGGAGGCCCCACGACCAGTCGCACAGGTCGTATGGTGTGAGACGGGCAGTTTGGCCTTCCGTGAAGCTTTGGAATGAAAAATTTTCTAAGTGTTAAATCATCGTCTCATAACTTTTTCCAAAATTTTCCTAAGGTTGGGGTGACGGGAGCACCACATAGATCGTGTGGCATCACACGACTCATGAAAGGTGTCCGTTTAGTGGGCTCATGCGAAAAATCTAAGTGTTGGTTCAAGATAGAAATTTCCAGAACATTTTCTAAGTATCGTTTCACGAGCACTCCACATGAACCATGGAGTGCCACACGAGCCATCCATCCTCTAGTCAAGTGGCTTCCAGTAAATTTTCCTCCGATTCATTAATGGTATTTTCGTAAATTTTGTTATTTCTATTAGTATTTTGGGAATCCTTATGCTATTGTAAGGTCATCAAAAGACCTAAAACCTATTTCAAACATTCAAAGTCACTCTTCATATTTTGAAACCTCTCAAAAGTTTTCCACTAAAGAACTCTTGGAAATTTCAACATTGGAGCTTGGGAACTCACACTTCTTCAAAATTCTTTGTGTTTTCTTTATCTTAGTGAAGGTATGTGGGGTTGATCCTTCATTACCTTCCAATCAAGGAGACCCAAACTATTTTCAAGAAATTTTACGAATTTCTAGTTTACATTAAATTGGGGTTTTGAATATTATGAAACGTAAAGTTCTATTGATGCATGGGCAGTATTTATTTGATGATTTTAAGGTGATTTAATCCATTATATCAAGAATTACGTTGGGTTTATTAAATTATAAGTATGCATGTCCCCTTTAAGGCTTGCTTACGCATGAGTGATTATATTATTATTTTTAAATGTGGATTTAATTATGTTTTCACTTGAATTTCATATTATATTGAGGATTTTAGATTGAATCTTAATTGCCCATGCCATTTTCTCATTATTCATAGCATATGCATTCATGTACATGGATTGTTATGGAAATTATGAAGTGGGTTAAGTCCAATTTTGTTATATGATATGATTTTGATAAGATATTTGTTATGACTAGAATGTGATCACATATATGTCTATTGATTATGGCTCTCTGAGTATTTTGGGTGCTTGCACCATTTTGTATATGGATAGGATATTCCTATGCAAGATTATTATGACTATGAATGTATGGTTTTGGTATTTGTGCCTAAGTATGAACTATTATGAAAGGTGTTTGGTTGTTAAGCCCAATTGTGCATTGAAACATTTTGGCAAGACTTGTATCTTTTGAAAGCATATATAATTACGTATATTATAAGTATTCTTGTGGGATGACGACTTAGCACCGATGGATTGAGCACGTCAGGGTTATCCCCAAGGTCCTTCTCACTTTCCTTGAACTATATGCCTATCATAGGTCTTCTTTCCGAAATGGGAGGCCCGTAAAAAAAGATGCCTCCGAAATGGAGTTGCCTGTAAGGAGATGAAATGATATGATATGTTTTGAGGTGTTTTGATATGAGAATCATATCTGAAATGGGAGGCCTATAAGGAAGGTTGCTTCATACAAAATGGTAGGCCCATAAGGTGAAGCATGGTTTACCCTCAGCAAGTAAATCACCTCTTTACCGATAAGGGGTAATCATCGGGATTCCAAGTAATAGCTCACTTGGTCTTACTTATGTCGGTTCAGGTCTCATCCTCACTATATATATGAGCATTATTTGCATGTCATGCATCATTGGTTTCATGACATCTTGCTATACTACACTTCTCGTTATATATCTCCTTCTATAATATGTGATCCTTGTCATTAAAAAATTGATATGCAGGTTTTTGGTAAGTTCATGCATTGCAACCCGCATACTTAGTACATTCAAAAGTACTAACGTATACTCTTGCCTACATGATTTCACCATGTAGGGACCGAGGACTTTGATCATACACCGTTTGACGCTTAGCTCGGCTTCTAAGTTTATTTGTAGTGGTGAGTCCTATCTTTCGAGGACGATCCACCGTCTATCTACCTTTGATACTTTCATTTCTTTTTGTATTGCGGGTGAGCCTGGGGAATGTCTTGGCCCTCAACCCATCTATATAGAGGCATTGTGGACACCTTGTAAACCTCCTTGCATTTTATGCTATGTGTTATGACGTAAGTCTATATTATGGGTTGGTTATCTTTTATCTATTATTATGTTAGTTGGTTATGTGATTTATGGCTTGTCTATATATTGTGATGGAAAGATCCTAAGTTCCGAATTGCCTTCATAGAGTGAGTCCTACTTTTCTGCCCCGTAGAACTATGTGTTTATTTTGTGTACTCTTTCGAACCGATGATGGGAGTTTTGGTATCTTGAGGCTTGTTTGGGGAATCTGGGGTTCCCATTCGCTGTATCACATCTAGTCCCTAGGTCTAGGTCATGACACAATAACTTACTCAAAGGATTTGACAAAATCAAAGAGCACCTCTGTTCCTCTCCCCAAAACCAAAGCCTCCATGAACATCTTCAAACCCGCTAGTGGTCGCCTCGATATGCCCATTAAAATCACCCCCAGTGAAGATTTTTTCGGTCTCTGGTATGCCTCTCACAGCCTCATCTAACTCTTCCCAAAAGAATTTTCGACTTTCTCATTGAGGCATACTTGAGGCACATGGGCATTTAATACATTTACTACATGCCGACCTACCAAAAGTTTGATGGACATCATCCTATTATTAAACCTCCTAACCTCAACTACATATTCCCTAAGGTTCTCGTTACTAGGACACCTATACCATTTCTAGCCCTAAAACCACCTGAGTACCATAACTTGAACCCATCTAAGTCTTGAGCTTTGGTACCTACCCATCTCATCTCTTGAACGCATGTTATATTAATATGTCTACTCTTATGATACTTCACTAGTTCTATGAATTTCCCTGTAAGTGTTCATTTATTGCACGACCCTACCCTTAACTTAAAAAAGCCTGTCCCCCTCTTACCACCCCTACCCCATAGCTCCAACCGCAACCGACGACATGACCCTAGTCCACCATTTGATTCTTACGCTACTAAACTAAAACTGATAACTCACTAAACTAAAAAGGTCAAGAAGATACACTCTAAAGAAACCTATACAACCCTATACTACAGACCAGTGAAATATTTGTAAACAACTAAAACAACACAATATAATTTGTAAAGGCAACACAATATGATAGTAGGCTCGCAAAATATAATAAAATAAGCTAAGGAAACAACCCAATAATGAAAAATAGTAAAATATAAAATATACTAAACGAATAACCCAATATATAGAAAAAAATCAAAGTAGCAAAGAGTATATTCAAAAAAGTGTGTGGTAGATAGTGAGCAATTAAAAACTCTCTAACAACTAAATTATACACCAAACAAACAAAAGAACAATACTAAGCAAAAATATAGTATGCTAACTACATGATTCAAAAAACAACAACAGTAAGCAAGAAAAAATACTGATAAAGAAAACCTAGACAATATACAAAAAACAAAAACAGTAAGAAAGAAATTCAGAACACTAATGCTAAGCAAGAAGTAAATACTCAAATTAATCAAGAAATAATTCAAGAAACTAATCAGAAGATGAATTGTACGGGACAAAATCAAGGAAAAAAACTCAGTCAATTAAATAATAAATAGAAACATATCACCTGAAAATGGTTGAACTGTGTCTTTGCCAGATTATGTCGCCAGAGATATGTACTTACCTCTTCAGATTAAAAGGTCAGCTGAAATCTGGAATGTAACGCTGGAAAGAAATAAATCTTTGTTGAAAATCTCGTTAGAGGCTGGAATGTAACATCGTTGAAATCTGGACTGACATCATCAAGTGTACTCGAAAGTCCCTCAGCCACGACCGAGGACAAATCTAGTGAAAAACTGATGGATCTAAAATTCTAATCTTTTAATTTGATTTCCTCACCGTAACTTGGAGAGAAACTGTAGCCAAAAACTCAAATGAAAAGTTTTGTCAAAAAAGATTGTTGCTGGAAAAGGAGCCACGAGAAAAAAAACTTCCATGGCGCCGACAAAGCCTGGAACAACGTGAATAAAAAGATAAAGAGAAAATAGAGAGAGAAATACAACCTTTCACAATCAAAACTTGTAAAGAAGCTCCATCGCCGAGATGAATTCTGATGACCGGCTGATAGTCCACTACTGGATCAGTCACCGGACAGTAAGGAGAAGAAGAACTTTAGAAAGTAAAGTTGAGGAGAGAAAGCCCCGTAGAGAATGAAAAAGCAACTATCCGATATATTACCTAATATAACTAATAATAAACTATTTATCCTTAAATTACTACATGTCTTTGATCATATGATGCCACTTGACATAATCCTGGGCTAGACTTTCTTACTTTTATATGTAATATATATATTCCATTCTTCAAACACTCAAAATGAATCTATACTTTTCTTTAGCTAAACGTTCCTCCATTGTGAATTTGTTATTTCAGTAAAGAACACCCATTTGCACAACTCTTAGAATCAGATACATTGTCCGGGTGCTAACAGCTGGTTGAGTATTCTATGACATCTTGCAACTAGCATCATACGTATCTTGGTGCGCCATCATAATTCATCACTGAAAGTTAGTATTCTATCCTCTTTTTTGGAGAACCTAGTGTTGGATTTTGACATTGTTCTACGATTACCCAAACTTTGTGAAATTTCACTGGGTAATGTTATTGTACTTTTTTCTATGATTTTCATGTGGAAAGTGTATGTGGTGTTATGTTGTAGTTCTTTAGTAGTTAAATTTGTTCTCCTGAACATGTTTTCTCTAGATGGATACCTTACAGATACAAAGATTTTAGTCATCACCAGTAGACGGAGATGCCTTTGAGCTTCTTCTCATTAAGTCAATAGAAAAAACCCAAAGGTTTGTCATTTCCAAAGGTAGCCACTGATCCATTTCCCTCTTTATACAATTATCAATCCTCTCCAGTCTCAGATGACGAATTCAAGCGATTTCACACCGTTGATCAAAAAACTTTATGGGAAGTTGATCAACATTCTAGGGCATCATCGTGCTGAATCTATAAAAGTATTGGCATTCTTCCATTGGATTGAAGGAGTTGCAAACGATGAATCCTTTGTGGCGAAGCTTTATGATCTTATACCCCATTGCTTAACAAGGTTGTGAATGAAGCCTTAATGTGTGTAAAATACACAAAGGATTACATGTTAAATGGATATGACTCTCCTGATGATATATTTTTCATTCCAAACATTTTGAAGCACAATTTCACCCTCAGATACTTTCATGAGAATTGGAAGGTACTCCGTCGCCATATAATGACGGATTAGCTACAGAATAAATATTGTCGCAAAAACAACAAGTAAATTTTTTATTCAGTATATAGCAATGGATTTGCGACAGAATATATATTCCATTGTTATAAATTAATGTGAAAAATTGACACCTTAACATTTCCTATGGACTTACCAATGGAATACCTGCGACAAACTAAATAAATTTAGAGCGATAGTTGTAGCTACGAAAAATATGCCATGATGACTTTTAGTATATATTCATAAAATTTTTTATTTCTTGGCAACAAAAAAAATCCATCTTTAGCTTTTATCCCAAATAAATTAAAGGAATTTGGTAGCGACGGAATTGACATGTGTCTTTAAACCTGTCACAAATACAATTTAGTAATAAGTTTGTCACGCCCTGGGAAGGGATCCAAGACGTGGCTGGCACGTAGAGACTGTTGCTAAACCACAAGCAAACCACTTGGCCTCATCACATTCATTCATTCATACATTTTTCAAATCAAAAGAAGATATAATGAATGCAAGTGGAATCGTCTATCAATTCTCAAAATAGTGTGATAATAATAATAATAAGCCTAGCAGAAAGAACTAGCTCACAATCTGAACAATTAACATTCGACTCTAGTCTATGAAGTCACTATCACTATTAGGTGGTTCTAATGACAGTCACATGACTACCCTAGTCAAATAAAAGAGAAGTAAATCTAACTCTAAAGCATGATGAAAATAATGTAATGAATTCTACGAAGTAGGGGAGGCTCACCAATTTGCTGAACGCTCGAAGATCCTCAAGGATTCGCCTGCTGATGACCTTTATACTGCCTGTCTACATCATGATACTATGCAGTCTAAAAGGGGACGACAATACTTGAAATGTACTAGTATGTAAAAGAGCTGAGTGAAACTGAAATAGGTAGAATAATATACAAACAACAATCAACATCAAGGATAGTAAAAAATAAAATCAACATGTCAAATGTCTATCTAAGCAAGAATAAAGAGTAGATAAGTGACCCATCAATCCATCAACTCATCAATCGAATTAGACCCATCTCAGAAGGACTCGTCTCAACTCATCTCATCGCATCTCCTCTCAACTCAGAGTACTCAGTTTGGGAACTTTCTGGGTGTTTCTATTTTCCGACAACAACCACTTTTGAGCTAGTGATCATATAACAAACTGCTGTTGTTACCATAGCCATCACATACTTTCCAGGTAGGAGTGGAATCAAATCCAGAATAGACCCAACAATCCGTTAGGTCCTCAAGGACTCTATCTAGAGGGAACCAGAATGAGATGTAATGGTTCTAATCATCACCTATGCTGGGCTGCGTATTTTAACGCGTGTGAGTTGGACCAACTCTTACTCTTTGGGTGCTTGATACTCCTCCCATGACTCAATGCTCATAAAACAATCCATCCAGTCAATACATCTCAATTGACTCATCTCACTAAGACTTATAAAGGATCTCATCATTCAATCAGTCTCATAGAGACTCCAATCATCTCATCAATCAACATCTCAATCAACAGCACAAGGATTTAAACAATCATTAGGGAACAATCGAATAAATAAATTGTTAGAGTTCATTTATGGAGACTCAAAGGACTATCAAGTTCTATCAACTCATAATAATTCTCACATCACAATCACAATCGCTATCAACATTCTCAATCAAGGCTCTAGACTCCATCTCTATCCTCATTCATGCATGCTTTCACTGATTACATATAGGGCTTATACAATATTTCATGAAAAGTATACAATTCAATATAACAGGTTTATGATGATCATCAACATGAGGAAAAACACACATCTAATATAGTTTTCAAGAACATAATCAAGAAACCATGCATATAGACTCAAGAACCTTCAACTACCATCTAAGACCATCTATGGGGCACATGGAAGAACAATCTCATGTTTTCGTTTAGTCTTACGTACTTGGAATAAAGCTCTTCAAATCACCCTCAAGAATTCTCCAATCTCACGTTCTTCTTTCTTCTCTCTCAAGCCCTAACTTTCAAGTATTGTGAAGAAGGACTTAGAATGGGGTTTTTGACCCTATTTACTCATCAAAATGACCTAAATGGGTCGTGTTTCAAGTTTAGGAGGGGTTGGGAAAAGTACATAATGCCTCTTAAAAGATTAAAAATTTTAAACTTTAGTGAAACAAGTCAGGGTAACAGGTCCGCACGCGCACCTGCGAAATTTTGAAAATTCAATTCCGTCAAAAAGTTGAGGAAAAATATAAGTGTGGGTCCATGATGGGTCTATGACGTGAACCTGTCGCGTACCCTCACTGTGTTTGGTCTGCGATGGGTTCGTGTTGCAGCCCTGTCACGTACCCTCACTGTTTTTGGCCAAATTGTGAAAAATTATTTTTCGATCAGGTTGCTCTTAAATTGGGTTGAGACCATTTTCCTATCAATTTTTTGCACTGATGCCAAATTCAGTATCGAATTTCCCATCAGAGCTTTGGAAGATGTGTACGCACACGTCTCCTTTCTAGGCATATTTTGGTAATTTTATCAGGTGTTACATCATCTCCCCCTTGGGATCATTCGTCCTCGAATGATAAGTAAGGGTGGATATCAAGGCACAAATAGACTCGAATACTCCTCTCAACATTCATTCTATCAATCTATCTTTTGACTCCTTATTTCTATCAACAATTTGTATTCGGACTCAAGAATAGACAATCAACAAGAAAAGACAATCAAGTTGGTCAAGGGTATGGAATTTTACCTACAAAATTCTCATCCATTGGCACGAATAGGTGCGGATATTTTGCTTTCATCTCTTCCTCATCTTCCCATGTGGCCTCCTCAATGATTTGATTCCTCCATAGGACTTTGACTGATTGACAATCAAGGATTTGGACCTAAATTTCTTTGCAGATCAAATTGTCCTTCACTCCGATGTTCACCATAGGGATTACCAAGTTAGGGTCCCCCCAGCCTTTTTTTAACATCGAAACATGGAAAACCGGATGACTACCATCTAACTCGGAAGGCAACTCTAATTCGTAGGCAACCTTCCTAATCCTATTTATGATTTGATAGGGTCCAATATAACATGGACTCATTTTACCCTTCTTCCCAAATCCCATGACACCCTTCATAGGTGACACCTTCAAATATACCTAGTCATTCACTTTGAACTCCAAATCTCTCCTCCTCACATCGGTGTAGGATTTCTGGCAACTTTGCATAGTCTTCAATCGCTCTCTAATGATCTTAACCTTCTCCATTGCTTGATAGACAAGGTCAGGCCCAATCAACTTCGCTTCTCCAACGTCAAACCACCCAATTGGCAATCTACATCTCCTCCCATATAAATCTTCATAAGCAGCCATCTGAATTCTTGCATGGTAACTATTGTTATATACAAACTTAATCAATGGTAGGTGCTCATCCCAATTTGCCTTGAAAACAAGGATACAGGCTCTCAACATATCCTCTAACGTCTGAATTGTACGCTATGCCTGGTCATCAATTTGTGAATGGAAAGTTGTACTTAAATTTACCTTCGTGCCCAATCCTTTCTAAAACGATCTCCAAAATTGGGAGGTTAATTGAGCTCCTCTATCCGAGGGGATGGACAAGGGGACCCCATGCAACCTCACAATCTCTTGGATGTACATTTTGGTCTACCCCTTCGTAGTGTTAGTTGTCTTAACTGCTAAGAAGTGAGCCGATTTAGTCATCCTATCCACAATCACCCATATTAAATCTTGTTGCTTTCAAGACCTCGGTAGACAAATAATGAAGTCCATATTGATCATCTCCCACTTCCATTCCAGAATATCAAAGTTTTGAGCTAATCCATATGGCCTTTGATGCTCAACTTTCACTTGCAAACAGTTCAAGAACTTGGAAACAAATTTAGCAATATCCCTTTCTTTCCACTCTACCAATAGACTTCTCTCAAGTCGTGGTATATTTTAGTAGAGCAAGGATGAATGGAATATCTAGTACTATGAGCTTTAGCATGATTCTATCTCATATACCATCAACATCTGGGATACACAATGTACGTTGGTACGTTAACACCCCATCACCCCCTTTGGAGAAGACCATAACTTTCTATTTATGGACGGACTCCTTCAATTGGAGTAGGACAGGATCGCGGTCTTGCTTTTCTTTCACCTCTACCACCGAAAATGAAGCATATACATTCTGGACATTAACGTCCCCCTCATCATTCTCCTCAAGTTGAACTCCTAATCGAGCTAACCGATGCACTTATTTAGCTAGCTCCTTCTTTCCTTCCTCCACTTGGGCTATGCTACCCATTGACAACCTGTTAAGAGCGTCAACAACAATGTTAGCTTTACCTGGATGATAGAGAATGCTCATATCATAATCCTTGAGCAACTCTAACCATCTTCTCTATCACAGGTTGAGCTCTTTCTAACTGAAGACATACTACAAGCTCTTGCGGTCAGTGAATACATCCACATGCACTCGATACAAGTAGTGGCGCCAGATTTTGATTGCGAACACCATCGCTGCAAAATTAAGATCATGGGTTGGATAATTCCTCTCATGAATCATAAGTTGTTTGGAAGCATAGGCTATCACCTTTACCCTCTGCATCAACACACATCCAAATCCAACTCTCAAAGCATTACAATAAATCACAAAATCTCCTATTCCATCGGGCAAGGTTAGTACTGATGTAGTAGTCAACCTAGTCTTTAATTCTTGGAAACTTTTCTCACACACATCGGTCCACTGAAACTTGACCTTTTTCTGAGTCAACTTTGTCAATGGTGTAGATAAGGAAGAAAATCCCTCAAGAAATCGGCGGTAGTAGCTTGTCAACCCCAAGAAACTCCTTATGTCTGTCGAAGAGATTGGTCTGGGCCAGTTCTTAACCACTTTGATCTTTTGAATATCCACTCTAATACTATCACTAGAGATAATATGGCCTAAGAATGTCACAGATTTAAGCCAGAATTCACATTTCGAAAACTTATACAACTCATGGTCTTTAAGGGTTTACAGTATGATTGTGAGGTGATTTGCATGCTCTTTTTCATTTCTTGAATACACTAGAATATCATCAATAAACATAATTACAAACATATCCAGATACTGTCTGAACACTCTATTCATCAAATCCATACACACTGCAGGTATATTCGTACCCAAAGGACATGACCAAGAACTCAAAATGGCCTTATCTGGTCCTAAAGGCTATCTTTGGAATGTCATATTCTGTCACTTTCAACTGATGATAACCAGATCGAAGGTCTATCTTTGAGAAACAAGAAGCACCTTGAAGTTGGTCAAACAAATCATTTATCGTTAAGAGAGGATACTTGTTATTTATGGTGACCTTGTGTCACGACCCAAGCTTAGGGTCTAGACATGACACGGCGAATGGGGAACCTGAAGGAACCCCAATCAAACCTGTCAACTTATGTTTACACATCATTGGTCGCGGAAGCATGTAAAAGATATAAAATAAGACTAGGGGCGAAGGGCCTAAGGGATAGCTTGCAAAACAACATCAATAAGGGCCAAGGAGTTATAGCTCATAGCTTAGATACATAACTTGTCCAACAAACACCTCTCAATACATAGATGGAGCGGGGGCCAAGATAAAGTAACCGGGCTCACCGTCATAGTCAAAATACAATATAAGAAAGTTTCTCAATACATAGATAATAACAAACATAGACTAAGATCCCCGAAATGGAGGACTCACCAACATGCTTGGAATAACATCGACTAGCCACGTGGAGGAGGATGATCAACTTGAGCACCAGTCCCTACATGGTGATATCATGTAGGAAATAGTATGCGGTAGTACATTTGATTGTATTAAGTATATGTGGTGTAATGCAACAACAGATTGACGTCATACTCAAAATGCATACGTTAGATAATAGGCGTAGTATAACAATATGACATGTATGATCTATGCATAAGTAGAACATGCTTAAGTAACTCATGCTCATATAGGATATCATATGTGAAGAAGAGACCAAGCTAGTAGTTCGAGGTATAAACCACTTGGTGGTTATGTTGTATAAACCCCTCACATGGTTGATGGTAATCACACCTTACCAACATGGTGATGAAGTATAAACCCCTCCCATGGTTGATGAGTATAAACCCCCAACATGGTTACCCTAGCTCTTGTCCCCCCGGATCGGGTATGGTCTAATGCATCACTTTATATAGGATTCATCATAGGCTTTAGAGCAACATTTCACATAGTAATAATCATATACATAAGCTCATTTCATCATAATAATATCATTCATATCATATCTCATGCTTTGGGCCTTCAATTCCTCAAGAAACCATAACTGGACATTTTGTCAAACACGTTGGGGGAGTGTAATGGGATGAAATCATGCAAGAAAATCTATAGGAAAACCATCAATCAACACCTTGTAACACCCCCAACACATTCATATCAAAACCTCTCATCAAATCCATTATTAGATACAAGATTTAGAGCTCAAAACATGCTAAAACAGCCATACTTTCATCAACTCAAATCACTATGCAGTAAATTTCTCAATAAACAAGACCCACATGTAAAATCAACTTTAAGTCATGCAATATTAGTAAAAAGAGGGCTTAGGAACCATGGTGAAAATGTCAAATGGCTCAACACCACATAACTTAGCTTTGGACAAGTCCTTGGTAAAGGTTGAAGATGGAGGCTTGAAGCTTGAAGAGAATCCTTAAATCCAGATGAGGGTTTTGAGTCTTGAATTTTTGAGTGAAAATATGGCTAAGTGTTTGGGGAGTATCAAGAAATGTCATATAAGGGTGAAATTTGACAAAATATAGGTAAAAACACGTTTGAGAAACTTGGGCCCAACAGTTGGAATATTTTGGACCGCTCAGGAAAACACTACCAGGTGAAAAACACATCTCCACATCACGGAGAGGATGCGGAGGGGAATTTACACTAAAGCGCGCCCAAGGCGCATCGTGGAGGCATCGAAATAGCTCACTGGAAATTGTTCCTGAAAAATTTATAATTGCTATTCTTTTGCTCTTAAATCAGGGTTAGACCCATTTTCACCTAATTTTGATCCGCTAATCACAAATATGAAGTTGGATTTTTTGAAATAACAGAGTGATTTTAAGATATATAGAAATCAAAATTTCGGGCATTTGGAGGCACTTTTTGGGGTTGTTACAATATCTCCCCCTTCGGAACATTCGTCTCCGACTGTAAAAAAGACACACAAGACATGAGTGATTATGAACAAATCACCCCCAACACGAATGTAACTTAACATGCAAAATACCATTTTCAAATTCTCACATAAGTGTAAAATCATCATAAGTTTAGCAACTTAAACATGAATGCATATGAATGAAATAGGGGCTGAAATGTCAGACTTAGGATCACATGTGGGACTAAGGATTAGTACCTTAGGCTTGAGTGGAGTGGAAAAGATGAGGATACCACTTTTACATGTCCGCTTCGGCCTCCCATGTAGCACTTTCAACTTGTTGGTTCCTCCAAAAGACCTTAACGGATGCTACCTCTTTGTTCCTCAATTTCTTTACTTGCCTATCCAAGATTTTCACCGAAACTCCTCACAAGTCAAGCTATCCTCAATAACACCTACAATGTCAAAAGGCAGATTGGCATTAGGATCACTAACACATTTTCTCAACATAGAGACATGGAACATCGGATGAACCAAATTCATTTCACTAGGAAACCTCAACTCTTAGGCTACCTTGCCAACCCTCTCTATCACCTCATAAGGACTAATATACCTTGGGCTCAACTTCCCCTTTCTACCAAAATGGACCACACTTTTTATTGGAGAAACCTTCAAATAAACCTCAACCTTTCCCTAATCATCTTAACCTTCTCAAGAGCATCCATAACTAGACCCGGCCCCAATAAAGCCATCTCTCTAAATTCAAACCAACCCACCGGTGATCTACAACGTCTCCCATTAAGAGCCTCAAAAGGACCCATACCGATGCTAGAGTGATATCTATTGTTGTAGGAAAACTCAATCAATGTAAGATGGCCATTCCAACTACCTTTAAGCTCCAAGGCGCAAGCCCTAAACATATCCTCAAGGGTTTTGAATTATCCTTTTGGCTTGGCCATCCATTTGAGGGTGGAAGGTTGTACTAAGGTGAACATTGGTACCAAGACCCTTTTGAAAAAACCTCCAAAAGTGTGAAGTAAATTGTGCACCACAATCCGATATAATGGATAAAGGAATCCCATGTAACCTCAGTAACTCATGGATGTAAAACCTTGCATACTCTTCAGCCCCATATGTAGTCTCAACTAGTAGAAACTGAGCCGATTTAGTCATTCTATCAACCACCACCCATATAGAATTAAAACCTTTTCTAGACTTGGGCAACCCTACCACAAAATCCATATTAATCACCACCCATTTCTAAGTGGGAATCTCTATGTCTTGGATTAGGCCACCTGACCTTTGATGTTCGTCTTTGACTTGTCGACAACTATGGCAACTAGAAACAAATTTAGCAATGTCCCTCTTCATGACTCCCCACTAATACATATCCCTCAAGTCTTTATACATTTTGATGGAACCGAAGTGAATAGAATAAGAAGAATTATGGGCCTCATCAAGAATTGTCTCCCTCAAACCATCAACACAAGGCACACACAACCTACCTTGGTACCTAAGGGCACCATCTCCCCCTTGGGAGAAAACCTCTATTTTGGCCACTTTCACCGAGGCCTTCAATTCAAGCAAGGAAGAGTCAAGATATTATTTTACTATCACCTCATCAACCAAGGAATACTTAGACCCATCAATAACCACCACACCATCATCACCTACCTCTTCCAACCTAATCCCCAATCCAGCAATGAAAATGGCCTGCACATTAGTCAACCCAAACAACTTCACAACAAGCTCATAATGCTCATATCTAGTCCGGAAGGCTGTCTTGGGAATATCACACTCCCTCACTCTCACTTGATGGTACCCGAACTGAAGATCAATCCTAGAGAAGAAGCTAGCCCCTTGAAATTGGTCAAACAAATCATCAATTCTAAGAAGAGGATATCTATACTTTATAGTGATCCTATTGAGTTTCCGGTAATCAATGCATATTCTAAGTGACCCATCCTTCTTTTTCACAAACACTGGAGCACCCCAAGGTGATTGACTAGGTCTAGTAAATCCCTTTTCCAGCAAGTCTTTCAATTGCTTCTTTAACTCCTTCAACTCCCCCGGGGCCATACGGTAAGGGGGAATGGAGATAGGTTGAGTGTCGGGAAAAATATCTATGTCAAAGTCTATCTCCCTTTCAGAAGGGACACCGGGAAGGCCATTCGAGAAGACATCAAGAAAATCATTTACAACGGGGACCAACTCAATGGAAGTGACTTTGGACTCCACATCTTTAACCCTCACGAGATGATACAAACACCCCCTAGAAATCAACTTATGGGCTTTAATGCATGAAATGAATCTACCTTTGACCCCCACATCTTGACTTTCCCACTAAAGGACGGGTTCATTAGGAAATTGAAGCTTGACCCTATGGGTTCTATAATCATTAGACACATAGTATACATGCAACCAGTCCATCCCAAGAATGACATCAAAGTCTACCAAGTCTAATTCAACGAGACCATAAGTCAACAACTTATAAAAAATGCAAATAGGACAACTCCTATAAACTTTACTAGTAACAATAGATGCACCAATAGGAGTAGACACTTCATATGAATCATGCAATAAATCGGAGGTAACATGGAACTTTTTAGCAATAAGAGGAGTAACAAAGGAAAGAGTGGCACCCAGATCAATCAAAGCAGACACATTAAAGTCAAAGATTTTCAACATATTGGTAACAACATCAGACACCTCATCAACCCCTTGCCTCCCATGCAGACCATAAAATCGATTGGGTCTTGGGGAACCTCCTTGAGGACCACCTCTCCCCAATGGGACCACATTAGCACACCGGACCTTGTCATAACTTCTTGGACAATCTCTTCTTGAGACCAAGCTCCCCACATTCATAGCATGCATTAGAAACCTTAAAACATGTGCCATTATGACCCTTTCCACATCAAGGACACACATCAATAGGACCCATGCCACCAACACCTTGAGGCCTAGGGAAGTCATTAGCAAGCCCCCTGTTAGTAGCATGAAGAGGCCCTTGGCCATGACAAAATTTAGTACCGTTTTGGAATTTATCCTCAAATAAGGCCCTCTTGGCCTAATGCCCCTTCTCTTCCTCTATTTTCCCGGCATAGGTCATCAACCGAGACAAATCCATGTCACTAATTAGCATGGCAGACTGACATTCTTCACATACCAAGTCGGAGACTCCCATAATAAACTTATTCATCCTTGACTTAGGATCAGCCACCAAGTGAGGAGCATACTTTGAAAGTTGATTAAACTTCAGGGCATACTCCCTCAGACTCATAGCACCTTGTTTCAAGTTCATAAACTCTACTAACCTTACCTCCCTAAGCTTAAGAGGGAAAAACTGATTAAGGAGGGCCAATTTGAACTCCTCCCAAAGCACTACATTACCAACCCCCTTCTCACCATTCTATTGCTCATACCAAATTTGGGCTACCCATTTGAGTTAGTACGCCACTAACTCCGCCTTTTCATTTGGTTCAACACCCATGATATTCAAGATTTTGTAGACTTCATCAATGAACTCTTGTGGGTCCTCATCCACCTTTGAACCATGGAAAATCGGTAGATTTATCCTCATAAAGTCTTTTACCCTAGCTCCCAGGGTATTACAATGAGGGGTTTGGGCCTCTTGTTGGACTTGGTTGGCTACCACTTGGGCAAGCATAGTAAGAGCATCTCGGAGCTCACCATTGTTAGGTTGCTCCTCCGGAGTTTGGGCCCATCTTCCTCTAGTGTTAGACATGATCTAGAATGGCAAAGAATAATCATTCGGGGAAAACTCATGACAACTCTATAGCACGCCTTAGAACAGAAAGAAGGGAAACAATTCCTAAAATGCCTCATAGCCTCCTATTCATGTCATGGCCCGCTTCATAACCATGAATAGGACTCTAATCGATGCGGTGTGTTGGACTCCGAGGATCTATCAACATAGTGGCTCTGATACCATGTTTGTCAGGTCCCAAGCCTAGGGCTTAAACGTGACACGGCGAATGGGGAACCCAAAGGAACCCCAATCAAGCCTCTCAACTTATCATTACACATCATTGGTCGCGGAAGCATGTAAAAGACATAAAATAAGACTAGGGGTGAAGGGGCTAAGGTATAGCTTGCAAAATAACATTAATAAGTCATAGCTCATAGCCTAGATACATAACTTGTCCAACAAACACCTCTAAATACATAGATTGAGCAGGGTCCAATACAAAGTAACCGGGCTCACCCTCATAGTCAAAATAGAACAAAAGAAAGTGTCTCAATACATAGATAATAGCAATCATAGACTAAGGTCCCTGAAATGGAGGACGCACCAACAAGCTTGGAATAGCACTGACTAGCCACGTGGAGGAGGATCAACTTGAGCATCAGTCCCTACATGGTGATATTATGTAGGCAAGAGTATACGTTTATACCTTTTAATGTATTATGTATGTGGAGTACAATGCAAAATAAATAGACATCATACTCAAACTGCATATATTAGACAGTAGGCATGGTATAACAATATGGCCTGTATGATTAATGCATAAGTAAAACATGCTTAAGTAACTCATGCTCATATAGAATATCATAGTTGTTCGAGGTATAAACCCCTTGGTGGTTGTGTGGTATAAACCCCTCACATGGTTGATGGTAATCACATCTTACTAACACGGTGATGAAGTATAAATCCCTCGCATGGTTGATGAGTATAAACCCCCAACATGGTTACCCGGGTTCTTGTCCCCTTGGATCGGATATGGTCTAATGTATCAGTTTATATAGGATTCATCATAGGCTCTAGTGTAATATTTCATATAGGAATAATCATATACATAAGCTCATTTCATCATCATAACATCATTTATATCATATCTCATGCTTTGGGTCTTCAATTCCTCAAGAAACCATAACCGGACATTTTATCAAACACCTTGGGGGTGCAATGAGGGTAAAAGACCATGTAATTTAGGGATGAAATCATGCAAGAAAATCTGTAGTAAAACTATCAATTAACACCTTGCAACACCCCCAAAACATTCACATCAAAACCCCTCATCAAATCCATCATTAGATCTATGATTTAGAGCTCAAAACATGCTAAAACAATTGTACTTTCATCAACTAAAATCATTGTGAAGTAAAGTTCTCAATATACAAGACCCACATGTAAAATCAACTTTGAATCATACAATATTAGTAAAAATAGGGCTTAGGCACGATAGGTGAAAGGATCCAATGGTTCAACACCACAAACCTTAGCTTTGGAGAAGTCCTTGGTGAAGGTTGAAGATGGAGGCTTGAATCTTGAAAAGAATCCTTAAATCCATATGTGGTGGTTTGGGAGGAATTCAAGTTGTCCTCCCTTAAATGGTTCTTCTATCTTGAGCTTAGGGAAGCAAAGTTAGTTGAGTTTATGAACTTGAAGCAAGGCGGTATGAGTGCGAGGGAGTATGCCCTCAAATTTAATCAACTCTCAAAGTATGCTTCTCACTTGGTGGCTGATTCTAGGTCAAGGATGAACAAGTTTGTTATGGGGGTCTCCGATTTGGTAAGTGAAGAATACCGGCCCGCAGTGCTTTTTAGTGACATGGACTTATCTCGGTTGATGACATATGTCGAGCAAATGGAAGAGGAAAAGTTTAGAAAGAGGAGGGGCCATGAGGCCAAGAGGGCCCAATTTGAAGGAAAGTTTCCCGAGGGTGTTAGATTTCCTCAAGGCCAAAGGCCTCCTCATGCTACTAATAGGGGGTTTGCCAATGACTTCCCTAGGCTTCAGGGTAATGTTGGGATGGCTCCTAATGATGTGTGTCCTAGATGTGGAGGGAGTCATAAGGGCCCATGCTTGAAGGGTTCCAATGCATGCTTTGAATATGGGGAGCTTGGCCATAAGAAAGTAGATTTCCCATGAAACCATGGCAAGGTTCGGGTTGCAAATGTGGTTCCATTGGGTAGAGGTGGTCCTTAAGGTGGTGCCCCAAGACACAATCGCTTTCACCCTCTACATGGGAGGTAAGGGGTTGGTGAGGTCCCCGATGTTGTTACCGATATGTTGAAAATTTTGATCTTGATGTATATGCTTTGATTGATTCGGGTGCCACCCTTTCCTTTGTTACACCCTTTGCTGCTAAAAAGTTCCATGTTGAGTCAGAGTTGTTGCATGAGTCATATGAAGTATCTACTCCTATTGGCGCATCCATTGTTGCTAGGAAGGTATAAAGGAATGTCCGATTTGCATATTGCATAATATCCTACCTTGTAATCTTGTTCAATTAGCTAATGGTTGATTTTGATGTTATTCTTGGGATGAATTGTTTGCATGCATACTATGCTTCTATTGATTGCAGAATTCGTAGGTCAAGTTTCAATTTCCAAATGAACCCGTCCTTGAGTGGGAAAGTCATGATGTGGTATTAAAGGGTAGGTTCATCTCATGCATTAAAGCCTATAGGTTGATTTCCAACTGGTGTTTGTATCATCTTGTGAGAGTCAATGATGTGGAGCCCAAAGTCCCTTCCATCGAGTTGGTTCTGGTTGTGAATGAGTTTCTTGATGTCTTCCCAAATGACCTTCCCGGCGTCCCTCCCAAAAGGGAGATACATTTCGGTATAGATCTCCTTTTAGATACCCAACCTATCTCCGTTACCGCTTATCGTATGGCCACGGCAGAGTTGAAAGAGTTGAAGGAGCAATTGAACGATTTGTTGGAGAAGGGATTTATTAGACATAGCCAATCCCCTTGGGGTGCCTCGATGTTGTTTGTACAGAAGAAAGATTGGTTATTTAGAATGTGTATTGACTACCGGCAACTCAATAGGGTCACTATAAAGAATAGATATCTTCTTCCAAGGATTGATGACTTGTTTGACCAATTGCAAGGGGCTAACTTTTTTTCTAAGATTTATTTCGGTCCGAATACCATCAAGTGAGGGTGAGGGAGTGTGATATTCCTAAGACATCCTTTCAGGCTAGATGTGGGCATTATGAATTTGTGGTGATGTCCTTTGGGTTGACTAATGCACCGGCCATCTTCATGGACCTTATTAATAGAATCTTCAAGCCTTAACTTGATTCTTTTGTTGTGGGCTTCATTGATGATATTTTGATCTATTCACATAGTAGGGAAGAGCATATGGGTCATTTGAGGGTGGTGTTGTAAAGGTTAAGGGAGGAGAGATTGTATGTTAAATATTATAAGTGTGAATTTTTGTTGAAGGAAGTTGCATTCTTGGGTCATGTGGTGTCAGGGGATGGGATAGAAGTGGATCCTAAGAAATCTGATGTGATTAGAAATTGGCCTAGACCATTGACCCCGTCGAATATTAGGTCTTTCTCAGGCCTTGCAGGTTACTATAGAAGGTTTGTGAATGGGTTCTTCTCCATTGCTTCTCCTATGAAAAGATTGACTCAAAAGAAGGTGAAGCTTTTGTGGACCGATGAATATGAGAAAAACTTCCAAACATTGAACGATAGACTTGTGTCCGCTCATATACTGTCTCTACCGAATGGGCTTGAGGGTTTTGTTGTGTATTGTGATGCATCTAGAGTTGCTTTGGGTTGTGTGTTAATGCAAAATGGTAAGGTCATAGCCTATGCTTCTAGGCAACTCAAGATGCATGAAAAGAACTACCCTACCCATGATCTTAAAGTAGCCGCCGTGGTGTTTCCATTAAAGATTTGGCGATATTATTTTTATGGGGTGCATGCTGATGTCTTCATCGATCATAAGAGACTTCAATATGTCTTCACTCAAGAAGATCTTAACTAGAGACAAAGAACGTGGCTAGAACTCTCTAAGGACTATGACATGAGTGTGCATTATCATCCGGGTAAGGCTAATGTTGTGGCGGATGCTTTGAGTCAAGTGTCTATGGGTAGGCTAGCTCATGTGGATGATGGTGATAGGGAGATGGCTAGGGAGGTGCATAGATTGGCTAGATTGGGGGTGAAGTTGGATGATGTGGGTGATGGTTTTGTTGTTGTTGATGGTTCTAAATCTTCTTTGCTTGATGAGGTGATAGCTAAACAAGATCTAGAATCCTCCTTGCTTGAGTTAAGGACCTTGGTGAAACAGGGCATGAAAGAGGTTTTCTCCCAAGGAGGAGATGGAGCCCTTAGACACCAAGGTAGATTGTGTGTACCATGTGGTGATGGTTTGAGGGAGAGAATTCTTGATGAAGCCCATAATTCTCTTATTCTATCCGCCCCGGCTCTACCAAAATGTATAGAGAATTGAGGGAGGTGTATTGGTGGGGAGGCATGAAGAGAGATAGTGCCAAATTTGTTTCTAGTTGCCATAGTTGTCAACATGTCAAAGCCGAACATCAAAGGTCGGGTGGTCTAACCCAAGACATAGAGCTTCCTACTTGGAAGTGGGAGGTGACTAACATGGACTTTGTGGTTGGGTTGCCCAAGACTAGGAAAGGTTTTGATTCCATTTGGGTGGTGGTTCATAGAATGACGAAATCGGCTCACTTTTTACCGGTCAAGACTACATATAGGGCTGAGGAGTAACCAAGGTTGTACATCCATGAGTCAGTGAGGCTGCATTGGGTTCCCTTATCCATTATATCGGAAAGTGGTGCACAATTTACTTCACACTTTTGGAGATCTTTACAAAGAGGTCTTTGTACCAAAGTTTACCTAAGTACAGCGTTCCACCCTCAAACGGATGGCCAAGCCGAAAGAACAATTCAAACATTTGAAGATATTCTTAGGGCTTGTGCCTTAGAGCTTAAAGGTAGTTGGGATGACCATCTTCCATTGATTGAGTTTGCCTACAACAATAGCTATCACTCTAGCATCGGTATGGCTCCTTTTGAGGCTTTTTTTGGGAGACGTTGTAGATCACCAGTGGGTTGGTTTGAATTTGGAGAGGTGGCTTTATTGTGATCGTATCTGGTTATGGATGCTCTTGATATGGTTAAGAAGATTAGTAAAAGATTGAGGACAATCCAAAGTCGTCAAAAATCCTATGCCGATATGAGAAGAAGAGACCTAGAATTTCAAGTGGATGATTGGGTTTATTTGAAGGTCTCTCCGATGAAAGGTGTGGTCCAGTTAGGCAAAAAGGGTAAGTTGAGTACAAGGTATGTTGGTCCTTATGAGGTGATAAAGAGGGTTGGCAAGGTAGCATATGAATTGAAGTTTCCCAGTGAAATGAATTTGGTTCATCCGGTATTCCATGTCTCCATCTTGAGGAAAGGTGTTGATGATCCTAATGCCATTGTGGCTCTTGATGTTGTGGGTGTTTTTGAGGCCAACTTAACCTTTGAGGAGGTTCCGATTCAGATCTTGGATAGGCAAGTAAAGAGATTGAGAAACAAAGATGTAGCATCCGTTAATGTCCTTTGGGAGAACCAACAAGTCGAAAGTGCTACTTGGGAGGCCGAAGTAGACATGCAAAAGCGGTATCCTTATCTTTTCCACTCCACTCAAGCCTAAAGTACTACTCCTAAGTCCCATATGTGAATTCAAGTCTTAGATTTTAGCCCCCTATGACATTCATATGCATTCATGCTTAAGATGGTAAGTTTATGATGATTTTACTTATGTTGAGATTTTGAAAATGGTGTTTTAAATGTTATGTTGCATTATTGTTGGGGCTGATTTGTTCATGATCACTCTTGTCTTGTACGTCTCTTTTAAATTCGGGGACAAATGTTCCTAAGTAGGAGATATTGAAACGACCCCAAAAAGTGCTCAAAAACATGCCCCAAAATGCCCAAAATTTTGATTTCTTTATATCTAAAAATCCGTTAAGTATTTCAAAAATCTGACTCGACATTTGTGTTCAGGGAGGTCCAAATTAGGTGAAAAGGGGTCTAGCCTTGATTTAAAAGCGAAAGAGTAGCAATTATAACTTTTTAAGGGATGAATTCTAGAGGGCCTTCCGCGATGCCTCCAGATGCGCCTTGCGCGCGCCATAGTGTAAAATCATCTCCATGTCCTCTCCGCAACTCGTAGATGTGTTTTCAGTCATGTGACAGTCTTTTTAAGTGTGGTCCAAAATATTCTAAATCTTGGGCCCAAATTTCCCAAACGTATTTTTATCCATACTTAGTCAATTTTCACTCTCATATTCCCCAACACATTTCCCAACACTCATTCAAATGCACAGTCATATTTTCACTCCCAAACTCAAGACCCAAAACCCTCATTCGGATTTAAGGATTCTCTTCAAGCTTCAAGTCTCCATTGTCAACCTTCACCATGAACTTCTCCAAAGCTAAGGTATGTAGTTTTGAACCATTGGGTCCTTCCACCTATGGTTCATAAACCCTCTTTTACTTAATATTGCATGATTTAAGGTGATTTTACATTTGGGTCTTGAATATTCAGAAATTTACTGTACATGATTTTAGTTTATGAAAGTATGGTGGTTTTAGCATGTTTTGAGCTTCAAATCTTGGATCTAATATTGGATTTAATGAGGGGTTTTGATATGAATGTGTTTGGGGTGTTGCAAAGTGTTCATTAAAGGCTTTACCACTGATTTTCCTGCATGATTTCATCTCTAAATTGCATGTTCTTTTACTCCCATTAAATGCCCCCAAGGTGTTTGATAAAATGTCCGGTTATGGTTTCTTGAGGAATTGAAGGTCCAAAGCATGAGATATGATATGAATGATGTTATGATGACGAAATGAGATTATGTATATGTTTGTTCCAACATGAGATATTGCGTTACAGCCTATGGTGAATCCTATATAATGTGTTGCATAGACCATGCTCGATTCGAGGGAAAAAGAGCCCGGGTAACCATGCGAGGGGTTTATGCTTCGTCACCATGGATGTTTGGGGTGTGACCATCATCAACCATGCGAGGGTCTTATACCTCATCACTATGGATGCGAGGTGCGACCACCATCAACCATGTGAGGGGTTTATACTTCGTCACCATGGATGGCGAGGTACGACCACCATTAACCACCAAGGGGTTTATACCTTGGATAGCTTGCTTGGTCTCATTCTTCACATATGATATTCTATATGAGCATGATATACTTAAGCATGATTTACTTATGCATTGATCATACATGCCATCTTGCTATAATATGCTTATTGTCTATCGTTGCTTTTTGGATTATGATGCCGATCTCTTGCTGCATTGCATCTCACATACTTAGTACATTCAAACATACTAACGTACACTCTTTCCACATGATATCACCATGTAGGAATCGGTGCCCGAGTTGATCCTCCTCCTCCTCCTCCACATGGCTAGGTTGTGCTATTCTAAGCTTTTTGGTGAGTCCTCCATTTCGAGGACTCTGGTTTATGTCATTTCTCTATTATTTATGCATCGAGACACTATCCTGTGTTATTTTACACTATGAGGGTGAGCCCGGGTACTTTGTCTTGGCCCCCGTTCTTTCTATGTTTTAGAGGTGTATGTTGTACAAGGTGTGTACTATGTATGAGCTTTACTCTTGACTTTTGAGTTTGATATCTATGCAAGGTTTTTTTCACTTAGTCCCGTTGCCCTTACTTTTATTTGTATATGTCTTTATATGCTTCCGCAACCAAGGATGTGTGACGATATGGTAAGAGGCTTGTTTGGGGTCTCCTTTGGGTTCACCATTCACCGTGTCACGTGTAGGCCTTACGCTTGGGTCATGACAGAAACATCATAAGACTCTCGGGGTTTCTATCAAATCTACTAGCCACATAAGGGGTAATAAAAGATAATGTGGCACCTGGGTCCATCAACACATAACAATCAATAGAAAAGACTCGAATCATACCTGTCACAACATCTGGGGAGGTCTCCTGATCATATAGACTGCCCATGGCATATAAACAATTTGTAGCTCCGTTTGTTCCTGAAGTGGTACCTCTCTGATTTCCCTTAGCTGGTGGGTATGGTGCAGAAGATTGAGCCTGGTCAGCCGACGTTGGGCTCTCGCTCTGATAGTGGCCTGCTTGGCAACACTTGTAACACATATCACTCCCTTCACGACATTTACCCATGTGCAACTTGCTACAAGTACTATAGGGTGGTTTACCTCCTAAAGCTTGAGCCATACTAGCTTGTGACTAAGATCTATGCGCTATGACATTCTGGTACCTCTGTTCGCTTTTGACTCTCGTTGTAGGTGCACTAGCAGATGATAGTGTTGGAAACTGATTTCCATTGCTTTTCTTCCCAACCTCATTGCTGGATGTTTTAGCTTTCTTGCTTCTGAACTCCTCTATGTCATGGTGCCTCTCCTCATCAGCTTGTTGCACGAAAGTCATCAATCTCCCTATATCCATGTCACTCACTAACATTTCTCCCCTCCCATCTCTCTTTGGCCCTCTATTCAACCCATCAACGTACATCCCCATTCTCCCCCTCAAATCAGTAACCATATCCGGGGCATAGCAGGACAGTTGTGTGAACTTTAGCCCATACTTCTGTACAGTCATAGAGCCCTATTTCAGGTTCAAGAACTCCTTTACCTTTATCTCTCTACTCTCCCTTGGGAAGAACTGCCCCAAGAAAGCTTCCTCAAACAAAGCCCAAGTCATAACGAGGGCATTCTCCCATCTACCCTTCTTCCACTAGTCATACCATAGTCTCGCGACCCCCTTTAGTTGATAAGCAGCAAGCTCCACTTTGTCATCATCGGCCACATGCATCACTTGGAACACTTTCTGAAGCTCCTCCACATAGTTCTCAGGATCCTAGTAGATGCAGACCCTATGAACTCAAGCGGATTAATCCTCAAGAATTCCTGGACTCTAGAAGTATCATGGGCATCCTGTCGGGCCACTCCTTGTCCCGTAGAAGGTTCTGTGACAGCCTGGACTAGAGTTTGGATAGCCTGCTGAAGCTTAACATTGTTGACCTTCATATTGCTGGGGCTGCGCAACAGGGATAGCTTATTCCATGGGCACCGCATGTCCTTGTGCCTCAGGTGGATTGACATTCTGTCCGGCGGGACTCCCTCTTCCTCTGATTACTCTTTAGGGAGGCATGGTCAAGACTCTGCAACACGCAAAGCATGAATTAGAATAGAACTTTCATAGAGTTTAACTCTATAGCACAATTTAGATCATCAATGAAGGGAAACAATTCCTAAGGTCCTATAGCCTCCTGCTTATCAAGTGGGGTTGACAACACACCCATAAACAAGATTCTACTTGACACGGCTTCATAGACTCCCTAGGACACTTGGATTTAGTGCTCAGATACAAAGTTTGTCATGCCCCGGGAGGGGACCCAAGACGTGGCCGGCACCTAAAGAGTATTGCTAGTCCCCAAGCGAATGACTTGGCCTCATCACATTCATTCATCCATATATTTTTCAAATCAGAAGAAGATATAATGAATGTAAGTGGACTCGTCTATCAATCCTCAAAATAGTGTGATAATAATAATAAGGCTAGCAGAAAGAACTAGCTCATAATCTGAACAATCAACATTTGACTGTAGTCTATAAAGTCTCTATCACTAATAGGTGGTGCCAATGGCAGACCCATGGCTAGCTCAGTGAAATAAAAGTTAAGCAAATCCAACTCTAAAGCATGATGAAAATAATGAAATAAATTCTCCGAAGTAGTGGAGGCTCACCAATCTGCTGAACGCTCGAAGATCCTCAATGATTCGCCTGGTAATAACTATTATCCTACGTATCTACATCATAATATGATGCCGTCCAAAAGGGGATGTCAGTACTTGGAATGTATTGGAATGTAAAATAGTTGAGTGAAACCAAAATAGGTAGAATAATATAGAAACAACAATCAACATCAAGGATAGTAAAAAAAATCAACATGTCAAATGTCTATCTAAGCAAGAATAAAGAGTAGACAAGTGACCCATTAACCCATCAACTCATCAATCAGAATCAAACCCATCTCAGAGAGATTCATCTCAACTCATCTCATGTCAACTCGTCCCCAGAGTACTTAGTTTGGGAAATTTCTAGTAGTTTCTCTTATCCAACAACAACCACTTATGAGCCAGTGATCATACAACAAGTCGCTGTTGTTTCCACAGCCGTACCATACTTGCCAAGTAGGGGACAAATCGAATCCAGTAGGGACCCTAGCACTCTATTAATTCCTTTATTGTTTCAAAGACTCTATCCAGAGGGAACCACAATGAGATGTCATGGTTCTAATCCTCACCTATGCTTGGCTGCGTAGTTTGACGAGTCCGAGTTGGACTAACTCTTACTCTTTCGGTGCTCGATACTCCTCTCATGACTCAATGATCATAAAGTAATCCATCCAGTTAATATATCTCAATTGACTCATCTCGCTCAAAGGCTCTAATCATTTAATCATCCTCATAGAGACTCCAACCATCTCATCAATTAATGTCTCAATCAACAACTCAAGGATTTGAACAATCATTAAGGAACAATCAAATAGGCAAATCATTAGAGTTTATTTATGGAGACTCAAAGGACTATTAAGTTCTATCAACTCATCATCATTCTCACATCACAATCACCATCTCTATTAACATTCTGAATCAAGACTCTAGACTCAATTCCTATTCTCATTCAGGCATGTTTTCATTGATTAACATATAAGGTTTATGCAATATCTCATGAAAAGTATCCAATTCAATATAACAGGTTTATGATCATCATCAACATGATAATATAAACACATTTAATATAGTTTTTAATAACATAGTCAAGAAACCATGCATATAGACTCAAGAATCTTCTACTACCATCTCAGACCATCTATTGGGCATATAGAAGAACAATCCCATTTTTCGTTTAGCCTTACATAGTTGGAATAAAGCTCTTCAAATCACCCGTCAAGAATTCTCCAATCTCACGTTCTTCTTTCTTCTCTCTCAAGCCCTAACTTTCAATTATTGTGAAGAATGACTTAGAATGGAGTTTTTGACCCTATTTACTCATCAAAACGACCTAAATGGGTAGTGTCTCAAGTTTAAGAGGGATTGGGAAAAGTCAGGAATGCCTCTCAAAAGATTTAAAATTTTAAACATTAGTAGAACAGGTAGAGATAACAGGTTCGCGATGCGGACCCATCGCGTACCTGCAAAATTTCAAAAACTCAATCCCGTTGAAACATTGATGAAAAATATCAGTGTGGGTCCTTGATAGGTCTGCATCACAAACCTGTCGCATACCCCCATTGTTTTTGGTTCGCGATAGGTCCACATCGCGGCCTTGTCGCATACCCTTACTACTTTTGGCCAAATTGCGAAAAATTATTTTTCGACTCGGTTGCTCTTAAATCAGGTCGAGATCATTTGTGACTCAATTTTCCATGCTGATCACAAATTCAATCCCGGATTTCCCATTAGAGCTTTGGAAGATGCGTTACGTGCATGACTCTGTTCTAGGGGTACTTTTGTAATTTTACTGGGTGTTGCAAAGTTATGGCACTCCAAATTTCGTCGTATTTCACATATACAAGAAGCTGCCTCAACTTTTCCTCCCTTTCACTCTTCAAATCTTCCTTCCACTCTTCAAACATTGCAAACCACTCTTTCATCCTTTTCAATATGAGAATTTGATGTAATATTGAAATGGATTTTATCAATTTTTGAGTTCAAATTAAGTAAGTTGTACTAAACTTTGGTTTACTCTATTTTCAAGTTTGTTTTTTTTATATTAAGATATGTTCTATCAATTTCTGTTGACTTTGTTTGTGGGTTCTACTAGGAAGAAATTTTTTTCATAATAAAGTTATATGAAGATGCAATTAGGGTTTGTTTTAAGATTTTACTGACTTTTTTTGTGTTATAGAAATTAGATCTTAACATAATCAATCTTTTATTGTTAGTAGTCAGCTATGAGTTCATCCTATGGATTTTGCTTTCTTTCACAAATTTTTGATTTGACGTAAGTAGGTAACATTTAATTTTTCATCACTATTAAGTTACAACTTGCTTTTTTCGCTCTACTTCTCTATTTCTCTTCTTTATGCTTCTCTATTTATGTAAAGCACTGCACATAATCAATATATACTGGCATTCAAGTTTGCTAGTTTTCTTTTCTTTTCCAAAAGGTGTTATTGCAACTTGTGGAGATATCTGGAGCTTTATTTATTCGTGAACTTGTTTGCTTTTTATTTTTTCTAAGAACAACTATAGTGAATTCAAGTAAGCTCTTTTTCTATTGAAACACCCCAAGACGTGCCCGAAACTATGCCTTGAAATTGTCCAAATTCATAATTTCCATATATCTCAAAAATTCATGTGTGATATCAAAAATCCGACTTCATATTCTTGTTGAGGGGCAAAATTGAGTGGGAAATGGGTATAACTCGAATTCTAGAGGACGCATAGCGAAAAAAGAATTTCGCGAAAATTTCAATTCTAGTAGGGGTACGTGTTTGCTCCGTGATGCGGAGCCATCGCGGAGATGTGTTATTCTGTGTCAGTTTTGTTGTTTCAATCCAAGGCCTTTGGGTCTTGGCCATAAACTTTCTTCCCGTAAAAACACCTATACTTAGCCATTTTTCAACACCATATCATACAAGACATTCCCCAAAACCTTATCTAACACTTTGAAAAATATTTCACTCAAATTCAGGTGTCCCAAACTCATTCCGGATCTTAAGAAATTCACTCAAGCTTCAAGTTCTCATTCCGATATTCATTAAGGGATTCTCCAAAGTTCAGGTATGTGGGTTTCAACCATTGGGTCCTTTCACCCATGGTGCCTAACCTTTCTTTTTATACAAATTACATGTTTTCAAGTTGATTTACTTATGGATGTTATGAATTTGATTATAAACTATGTTGGGGTTTTCATGAAATGTGGACTATTTAAGCATGTTCTAAGCTATGAATCTATGTTTTATGATGATATTTCATGAAGGGTTTTAATGTATCTTGCATAAGAGTGTTATTGAGTGTTGGTGGGTTGATCTACATTAAATTTTCTCACATGATTTTACTCTTGAATTACATGATTTTGAACTAGCATTACACACCCACCAAGTGCTTCATAAAATGTCCGATTTAGGGTTCCTGAGTTATAAATTATATATTGCATGACCTATGATTTAAATGAATTTATGATTATGAAAGGAAAGTATATATGTGTTGATTACATGAAAAGTAACTATAGTGTTTGAAACATCCGATAGAATTAACAAAATACCCTCAGAACGGAGACATGTGCTAACACGTCCACCAAAGCTCGGATGAGAAATTTGAGACCGAATTTGTGATCAGCGCCGGAAATTGAGCCAGGAAATGGTCTCGACCCGATTGAAGAGCAAACTAGTCAAAAAATATTTTTACAAAATTAACCAGAAACAGTAAAGGTATGCGACAGGACCGCGACGGGGACCTATCGCAGACCCAAAACAGTGAGGGTACGCGACAGCTCCGCGACGCGGACCTATCACGAACCTACACTAATATAATTTCTCAATTTTTTGATGGGATTGAATTTTTGAATTTAACAGGTCTGCGACAGGTCCACTTCGCAGACCTGTTATCCCGACCTGTTCTACCAAAGTTTAAAATTTTATATTTTTAGAGGGCTTTTCGGACTTTAACCAACCCCTCCTAAACATGAAACACGACCCCTTTAGGTTGTTTTGATGAGCCAATAAGGTCAGAAACCCCATTCTATGTGCTTCTTCACAATACTTGAAAGTTAGGGCTTAAGAGAGAAGAAAGAAGAACGTGATATTGGAGAACTAAAGGAGAATTATTGACAGGTAATTTGAAGAGCTTCATTCAAGGTATGTAAGGCTAAATGAAAACATGGGATTATTCTTTCATGTGCCTCATAGATGGTCTTAGATGAGAGTTGAAGGTTCTTGAGTCTACATATATGATTCTTGATTATTTTCTTGAGAAACCACATTTCCTACATGTATTTTCATTTGTTCAGGATCATCATAAACTTGTTTTCTTGAATTGAATGTTTTACATGAATTATTTCATAAACCCTACTTATTATTTCTTAAAGATTGCATGAAAGAAGATAGAGATTGAGTCTAGAGCCTTGATTGAGAATGTTAAGAGAGATTGTGATTGTGATGTGAGAATGATAATGAGTTGACAGAACTTGATAGTCCTATGAGTTTCCATAAATGAACTCTAATGATTTATCTATTCGATTGTTCCCTAATGATTGCTCAAATCCTTGAGCTATTGATTGAGATGTTGATTGATGAGATAATTAGAGTCTCTTTGAGACTAATTGAATGATGAGACAATTAGAGTCTCTTTGAGACTGATTGAATGATGAGATGATTAAAGTCTCTTTGAGACTGATTGAATGATAAGATGATTAGAGTCTCTTTGAGACTAATTGAATGATGAGAGCCTTCATAAGGCTGAGTTGAGGTGAGTTAATTGAGATGTATTGACTGGATGGATCATTTTATGAGCATTGAGTCATGGGAGGAGTATCGAGCATCAAAAGAGTAAGAGTTAGTGCAACTCGAACTCACTGAACTATGTAGCCAAGCGTAGGTGAGGATTAGAACCATTACGTCTCATTATGGTTCCCTCTAGATAGATTCCCTGAAATAATAGAGGACTTAACTTTAACGGATAGTTGGGATCCCTAGTGGATTCGATTTATCCCCTACCTGGCAAGTATGGAACGACTGTGGCAACAATGGCAGCTTGTTGTATAATCACTGACTCATAAGTGATTGTTGTTTGATAAGAGAAACTCCCAGAAAGTTCCTAGCTTGAGTACTCTGAGTTGAGATGTGATGAGATGAGAAGTGATGAGATGAGTTAGGACTAGTCCTTCTGAGATGAGTCTGATTTGATTGATGAGTTGATTGGTTGATGGGTCACTTGTCTACTCTTTATTCTTTCCTTAGATAGAATTTTGACATACTGATTGGTTTCCATATTGAGTTGATTGTTATTTCTATATTGTTCTACCTATTTCAGTTTCACTTAGCTATTTTAAATACCAGTACATTCCAAGTACTTACATCCCCTTTTGGACTGCGTCGTATTATGATGTAGATACGCAGGATAGAGGTCATCAGCAGGCAAATCATTGAGGATCTTCGATTGTTCAACAGATTATGAGCCTCCCCTACTTCGGAGGATTCATTATGTTTGTTTTCATTATGCTTTAGAGTTAGAGTTGCTTTTCTATAATTTTGATTGAGGTAGCCATGGGTCTGTCACTAGCACCACTCAATAGTGATAGAGGCTTCGTAGACTAAAGCCAGAAGTTGATATTGGAACCTGTGAGCTAGTTTCTTTCTACTAGCCTTTCATTGTATTATTACTTGAGACTAGATGATTTGATGTGCCTATTTATCCCTTATGTCTTTCGTCGATTTGTAAAATGTGCGAATGAAAGAATGTGAAGAGGCCAAGTGATTCGCGTGGGGACTAGTAATAGTCTCTGGGTGTAGACCACATCTTGGGTCCCGTCCCGAGGCGTGATAGTGTTGCAAGTGACCATACCTTATTGAGGGGTTGATACCTCAATCACCATTAGGGTGGCATTGGAACTGGCACATACAGCTGCCAGTCCAGTTTCATCCGATCCAGTGCCAGTTCGGTACCGGTCCGGTAGGCTACCGGTTGATGCCAAGGGTAAGGAGGGACGGTAGGGGGTTCGGGACGGGACGGGAAAATTATTTCGGTTAGTACCGGTCCCGGTACCAGTTCAAAATTGAAAAAAAAATTCAAATTTCTGATTGGACCGTTGGGGAATGGGTCCACCCCAACGGTCAATATATCCATTGAATTATAAGGAGTCATTTCTGAAGGATCTTTACCTCTTTTTTTATTTTTTTTAATTAATTTCTTATATATTTTCCTATATATACCCCCCATTCCCTCAATATTTTTTCATACAAATTACAATCACAAATTCTCTCCATCTTTCTCTCAATTCTCAATTATATTCTTCATCTCTAATTCTGCTCTCTAAGTCTCTATTATTATAATTATATAAATATTTATTATTTACTTTCTCAAATTTTAATTAGTAAATTTAAATCAAACTCACATTTATGTTATCTCATATCTGTAGTCATGAAACATGATATTTATCACATATTTTATCATAAGAACTCATAATAAATGCTAAAGTCGATAATTGGTTTATGGGGATTTCCAAGCTCAACTCTTGTTCCAAATTTGGAGTCAAATAAGTGAAAAAATGCATGAACTGATGTGGTTCCACATTTTGTAAGCGTTAGATACCTAGAAATAGAGGAAACAATCAAACTCCAATTGACCTTCACGTTTGAACCTGAAACCCTCACTCTTCTCCCTCCTCGGGTGCTCTCAAGAAATCCTTAAGCGTGAAGGATGGTGAAATTACACTTAGGGTTATGTTTTAAGACTTTATTTAAGTTAAAATGGCTAAGGATTTTATTAAAATGGGTAGGAATAGACAAAAATACCCCAATTAAAAACTGTCAATTGGGTTTATGAGATCCCGTCTACTAGTTGTAGATTATTCTACGAGCTATAAACAACCTCTCATAAATGAGGGGTCCAAACATTTGAGTCACTAGAATTTGACACGAAACCACTTCTACTGGTAGTAAAAGATTTTACGGGCCATCTGATAACTCGTGATGCAAGATATTGAAAAGTTGATTCTTGGATCACCAACCCACTAAACTAATATACGGGCTGTGAAATACTTTATCGGGTGTATGTTGTCTGGTACATATGCCTCAGACTTAGAAAATTTTAAGTCATCTAGGTTTTTACAAGGACTCTTCTAGGTCCGTAGATCTCTCTACGAGTTGTAGATGTCCCTCATAGATTCTCTTTTAGCAGCTTTTCTCAGTCATTTTCTCAATTATATATGTGCATCAACTCAGACTAGGTGGAAAGGATTGGGGTCGTTACAGTTTCTTGGGAATTCTTTTCACAAAAACCCATTAGCAGAAAAAACTAGATATGGAAAAAATGAAAGGAAGAGAATGGAAACAGAAAGACCGACTAATAACAAAATAACATGAAAGTATGTAAATACGAGCCAATTAACATATATAACATCACTAATGACAACACCAAATAAAAAGACGCGACAAATCTTATTACCCTACTATACCCCACGGCCAGACATCAATCTAACCCTACTAACCTATTAGCCTGCTACTCTAATTCGCAACCCCCACTCCTTCCTATGTAAGGTCATGTCCTCAGTGAGATCAAGTTTCACCATATCTTGTCTGATCACCTCCCCCTTATACTTCTTCAGTCTACCTCTACCCCTCCGTGTAACTCCAGATTCCAACCTGTCGTACCTCCTAGTATCAGTACTCCTTCTCTTCCTGTGTCCAAACCATTATAATCTCACTTCCCTCAACTTATCATCCACAGAGGCCACCTCGAGCTTCTCCTAAATGGTTTTATTCCTAATCTTATCACTCTTGGTATGCCTATATCCATCTCAACATCCTTATCTCTACAACCTGCATCTTCTGAACATGTGAGTTTTTGATTGGCCACCACCCCAACCCATACAGCAAAGATGGTCTAACCACTACCCTATAAAAATTACCTTTGAGTTTAGGTGGTATCTTCGTATCAGACAAAACTCCAGAGGCAAGCCTCCATTTCATCCATCCTGTCCCAAAATAGTGTGTGACATCATCATCGATATCACCATTGCTGCGGATTATAGACTCAAGATACTTAAAGTTTTCTCTTCTGGGAATAGGTTAAGTGGCAAGCCTCACATCAGTGTCTGCTTCATCCCTCACAATCTAACTTTGTGCTCCAAGTATTCTGTTTTCGTCCTGCTCAATTTAAACCCTTTGGATTCCAAAGCATGTCTCTAGAACTCAAATAAATCATTAACTTTAGCCTGATTCTCATCAATTAGTACTATTTCATCGACAAATAGCATACACCATGAAACCTCCTCTTGAATAGATCATGTTAGCTCATCCATCACCAAGGCGAACAGAATGGACTCAACACAGATCCTTGATGAAGTCCCATCTCAACAAAAAAATACTCTGAGTCTCCTGCCACTATTCTAACTCGAGTTTTGGCTCCATCGTACATGTCTTTTATCCCCCTAATATACACCATCGGGACATCTTTGATCTCTTGACACCTCCATAGGACATCCTTTGGGACTTTGTCATAGGCCTTCTAGAGATTAATGAACACCATATGAAGGCCCTTCTTTCTTTCCCTATATTGTTGCACTAATCTCCGAACAAGATGAATTGCTTTAATAGTCGACCGCCCTAGCAAGAATCCAAACTGATTCCCTGAAATAGACACTTCTTTTGTCACCCTCACCTCTACCACTCTCTCCCAGACCTTCACAGTGTGACTTAAAACATGATACCCCTGTACTTATTATAATTTTGAATATCACCCTTATTTTTGTATAATGGAACCATTGTACTCCTCCATTCATCGGGCATCTTTGCAGTCTTCATGATAGCTTTGAACAGTCTAGTTAATCACTTTATGCCTTCCTTGACCATGTTCTTCCAAAAATCTATTGGTATCTCATCGGGTTCGATCGCCCAACTTTCTTCTTTCTACTAATAGCACCTCTAACCTCCTCAACTATGAATCGCCTGCAATAACCAAAATCTTGATAACTTTAAAATTGTGCCATCTCATCCTACTCAATATTTTTATCTCCTTTTTCATTTTAGAGTTTATGAAAGTAAGCTTGCCACCTTTGCTTAATGGAAGACTCATCCACCAACACCTCACCTTCCTCATCCTTGATGCACTTCACTTGATCCAAGTCATGCTTTTTCCTTTCTCTCTCTTTAGCGAGCCTATAAAATCTTATGTCCCCGCCTTGATCACTAAGCTCCACATATAGGTGCTCAAACATTGTTGTCTTAGCTTGTCACTGCCATCTTTGCTTCTGTCTTTGCCGACTTATAGATCTCCTTAAGCCTTTGTTTTTCATGCTCATTTCTACACTCTAACCATTTCGTATATGCAATCTTCTTAGCTTTCACTTAGACTTGGACTTCATCACTCCACCAAAGGTCTCTCTTAAAACCCCTAGTACCTCGGTAGCTACTTTTCTAAAGCAACCAGCAGTAGTATCCCACTTATTGTTCACATCTACGCCACTACTCCAAGCCTTTAAACTACTCAACTTTTCTTTCATCTCTTGAGAATAGGTAGGAGTCAGGCCTCCCTATTTAATCATCGATAGGGCATTAACAACCTTCTTCTTCTTATCTCTCTTAATCTTTAAATCCTTCACTAGAACTTATATTGAGTGGAAATATTTTCATTCAGGATTACCTTGTAATTCTTACAAAGGCTTTTATTGCCCTTTCAGAGACGTAAGTAGTCAATCTTAGTCTTACCTACCATACAACAAAAGGTAATCAATTGATTTTCCCTCTTTAGGAAACATGAGTTAGCATTATGTAGTGACTCGAATTTTGTACGATGTCATTGGACCTTGAGAAATCTCTTCTCGGGCAAAGACTTGGGCCAAGTGTGTCTAAAGAGAGACCACATGGACAGTGTAGAGTCATATGAGTCGTGTTTCCTCAAGTTAGACCACACTTGGCCTCAAATTTTGCATGTTGGACTTATGGTGGTGTTGCTAAGGCGCACCTCACTAGCACATCACATGGGCCATGTAAAACTTCACGGGTCATGTGAAGGAGCTGTGGAGTGGCTTAGGTTAGAAAACTCCATCACTGGGCTAAGGGAGGCCATACGACTAGTCACACGGGTCGTGTGGTGTGAGATGGGTCATTTGGCCTTCTGTGAGCTCTGGAGTGAAAAAGTTTTAAGTGTTAAGTCACCGTGAAATTTTCCTAAGCTTGGGGTAATGAGAGCACCACACGGACCGTGTGGGTTCACACGACTCGTGAAAGGTGTCCGCTTAATTGGCTCGTGCAAAAACTTCTAAGTGTTAGTTCAAGATCAAAATTTCCAAAATATTTTCTGAGTATCATGTCACGAGCACTTCACACAGACCGTGAGCCGTTTACCCTCTAGTTAAGTGGCTGTCGATATATTTTTCCTCCGATTCATTAATGGTATTCTCGTAAATTCAGTTATTTCTTTTGGTCTTTTGAGAATTCATATGCTATTGTAAGGTCATCTAAAGACCTAAAACCTATTTTAAACATTCAAAACCACTCTTCATATTTTGAAACCTCTCAAAAGCTTTCCACTAAAGAACTCATTTAAATTTCAAAATTGGAGCTTGGGAACTCAACTCTTCTTCAAACTGCTTTGGGGTTTCTTCATCTTAGTCAAGGTATGTGGGTTTGATCCTTGATTGCCTTCCAATCAAGGAGACACAAACTATTTTCAAGCAATTTTACGAACTTCTAGTTTACGTTAAATCAGGGTTTCGAATATTATGATTCCTAAAATTCTATTGATGCATGGATAGTGTTTATTTGATGATTTCAAGGTGATTTAAATAGTTATATAAAGACTTACTTTGTGTTTATTAAATTGTAAGTATGCATGTCCCCTTTAAGGCTTGCTTATGCATGGTGATTATATTATGATTTTTAAATGTGGATTTAATCATTTTTTCACTTAAATTTCATATTATTTTATGGATTTGAGATTGAATCTTAATTATCCATGTCATTCTCTCATTATTCATAGCATATGCATTCATGTACATGGATTATTATGGAAGTTATGAGGTGGGTTAAGCCCAATGGTGTTATATGATATGATTTCGATAAGATATTGGTTATGACAAGAATGTGCACATATATGTCTATTAATTATGGCTCTTTGAGCATTTTTGGTGCTTGCACCATTTCGTATATGAATGAGCTATTCCTATGCATGAGTATTATGACTATGAAAGTATGGTTTTGGCATCTGAGACTATGTATGAAATATTATGAAAGGTGTTTTGCTTTTAAGCCCAATTGTGCATTGAAACATTTTGGCAAGTGTTGTATCTTTTGAAAGCATGTATAATTACATATATTATAAGTATTGTTTTGTGATGACAACTTAGCACCAATGGATTGGGGGCGTCAGGGCTATCCCCAAGGGTCCTCTCCCTTTCCTTGAACTATGTTCCTAGCAGAGGTTTCCTTTCTGAAATAGGAGGCCCATAAGAAAAGATGCCACCTAAATGGGGTTGCCCGTAAGGCGATGAAATGATATGATATGTTTTAATATGAAAATCCTATCCAAAATGGGAGGTCCATAGGGAAGGTTGCTTCATACGAAATGGGACACCCGTAAGGTGAAGCATGGTTTACCCTTGGCAAGTAAACCTTCTCTTTACTGATGAGAGGTAATCATTGGAATTCCAAGTAATAGCTCGCTTGGTATTACTTATGTCAGTTGGGTTCTAATCCTCACTATATATATGACCATCGTTTGCATCTGATGCATCATTAGTTTCATGACATCTTGCTATACTACACTTCTCGTTATATATCTCCATCTATAATATGTACCCTTGTCATCTAACATTGATATGCAGGTTTTTGGTAAGTTCATGCATTGCATCCCGCCTACTTAGTACATTCAAACGTACTAACACATACTCTTGCCTACATGATTTCACCATGTAGGGACCGAGGACTTTGATCATCCACCGTTTGATGCTTATCTAGGCTTCCAAGTTTATTTGTAGTGATGAGTCCTATCTTCCAAAGATGATCCACTATTTATCTACCTTTAATACTTTAGTTTCTTTATTTATTGAGTGTGAGCCTGGGGAATGTCTTGGCCCCGACCCCTCTATGTAGAGGTATTGTTGGACACCTTGTAAATCTCCTTATATTTTATGCTATGTATTATGACTTAAGTCTATGTTATGGGTTTGTTATCTTTTGTCTATCGTTATGTGAGTTTGTTATGTGATTCATGGCTTAGCTATATATTGTGATGGAAAGATCCTAAGTCCCAATTTTCCCCATAAAGTGAGTCCTATTCCCCACCCCTCCCGTAGAACTATGTGTTTATTTTGTGTACGCTAACGAACCAATGATGTGAGTTTTGGTATCTTGAGGCTTGTTTGAGGACTCTCGGGTTCCCATTTGTTGTGTCACATCTAGGCTCTAGGTCCGGGTCGTGACACAATAACTAACTCAAAGGCTTTGACAAAATCCAAGAGAGACATCACACCTCCGTTTCTCTCCCGAGAACCAAAACTTTCATGAACATCTTCAAACCTGCTAGTGGTCACCCCGATATGCCAACTAAAATCACCTCCAATGAAGATTTTTTCTATCTCAGGTATGCCTCTCAAAACCTCATTTAACTCTTCCCAAAAAAGCTTTTTGACTCCACTATCGAGGCCTACTTGAGGTGCATGGCACTGAATACATTCACTACATGCCTACCAACCAAAAGTTTGATAGAAATCATCCTATCATTAAACCTCCTAACCTCAACTACATATTCCCTAAGGTTCTTGTTACTAGGATAGCTACACCATTTCTATCCCTAGAACCACCTGAGTACCATAATTAAACCCATCTAGGTTCTGAGCTATGGTACCTACCCATCTCATCTCTTGAACACATGCTATATTAATATGTCTAGTCTTAAGACACTTCACTAGTTCTATGGATTTTCCTGTAAGTGTTCCTTTATTCCACGACCCTACCCCTAACTTAATAAAGCCTGTGCCCCTCGTACCACCCCTACCCCTTACCTTTGACCCTAACCGACGATATGAGCCTAGTCCACCATTTGATCATGATGCTACTAAACTAAAATTGATTACTCACTAAACTAAAAAGGTCAAGAAGATAGACTCTAAAGAAACCTATACAACCCAACACTATAGAGGAGTTAAATATCTGTAAACAACTAGAACAACACAATATGATATATAAAGGCAACACAATATGATATGTAGGCTCGCAACAATAATACAATAAGCTAATGGAACAACCCAATAATATATAATAGTAAAATATAAAATATACTAAACGAATAACCCAATATATAGAAAAAAATCAAAGTAGCAAAGAGTATATTCAGAAAAGTGTTTGGAAGACAGTGAGCAATTAAACACTTCCTAACAACTAAATTCTACACCAAACAAACAAAAGAACAATACTAAGCAAAAATATTGTAGGCTAACCACACGATTTAGAGAACAACAGTAAGAAAGCAAAAATGATGATCAAAACAATCTAGACAGTATACAAAAAACCAAAATAGTAAGCAAGAAAATCCATAACATTAATGTTAAACAAGAAGTAAATACTCAAACTGATCAAGAAATAATTAAAAAAACTAATCAGAAGATGAAATTGTAGGGGACAAAATCAGGGATAAAAAACCACAGTCAATCAAATAATAAATAAAAAGATATCACCAGAAAATCATTGAACTGTGTCTTTGCTCGATTACGTCACCAAAGATGCGTGCTTTTGTCTTAAGTTTAAAAAGCCAGCCGGAATTTGGAATGTAACGTTGGAAAGAAAGAAATTTTCGTCAAAAATCTCGTGAGAATCTAGAATGTAACGTCACCAAAATCTGGACTAACATCGCCAAGTGTACTCCAAACTCGCTCGGCCAAGAATGAGGATAGATCTAGTGAAAAACTAACGGATCTCAAATTCTAATCTTGGAATTTGATTTCCTCACCGTAACTTGGAGAGAAACCATAGCCGAAAACTCAAATGAAAAATTTCGTCAAAAAAGATCATTGCTGGAAAAGGAGTCACGAGAAATCAAACTTCCATAGCGCCGACAAATTCTTGAACAATATAAACAAAAGATGAAGAGAAAATAGAGAGAGAAATACAACTTTTCACAATCAAAACTTGTAGAGAAGCTCCATCGCAGGGATGACTTCCGATGACCGGCCGGTAGTTCAGTGCAAGATCAATCACAGGACAATAAGGAGAAAAAGAACTTTAGAAAGTAAAGCTAAGGAGAGAAAATCCCGTAGAGAATGAAAAAGCAAGTATCTGATATAGTATTTACTAATTAAAAAGTAACCATATTGGGGTTATATATACATGGATATGTTGCAATTTTAATAATTTAATTTATTTTAAATACTTTAATTATTATGATTCAGATTTTAAAAGTTGTAAATATTAAAAATTAGTTAATTATTACCTAATATAACTAATAATAAACTATTTATCCTTAAATTACTACATGTATTTGATCATATGATGCCACTTGACATAATCGTGGGCTAGACTTTCTTCCTTTTATAAATAATATATAGATTTCAATCTTCAAACACTCAAAAATGAATCTAAACTCTTTTTAACTAAAATTTCCTCCATTGTGAATTTGTTGTTTAAGTAAGGAACACCCATTTGCATAAGTCTAAGGATCAAATACATTATCCGGGTTCTGACAAGTAGTTGATTATTCTGTGACATCTTGCAACTTGCATCATACATATTTTGGTGCTCCATCATAATTCATTACTGAAAGCTAGTATTATATCCTCTTTTGTTTTTGGAGAACCTAGTTTTGGATTTTGACATTGTTCGACAATTACCCAAACATTTGTGAAATTTCACTGGGTAATGTAATTGTACTTTTTCCTATGATTTTCATGTAGAACATGTATGTGGTGTTATGTTGTAACTCATTAGTAATTAAATCTATTCTCTTGAACATGTCTTTCTCTTGATGCATACCTTGCAGATACAAAGATTTTGTAGAGTTATCAGTAGTAGAAGGAGATGCCTTTGAGCTTCTTCTCATTAAGTCAATAGAAAAAATCCAAAGGTTTGTTATATTCAAAGGTAGTCACTGATCCATTTCCCCCTTTATACAATTATCAATCCTCTCCGGTCTTAGATGATGAATTCAAGCGTTTTCACACCGTTGATCGAAAACTTTATGGGAAGTTGATCAACATTTTCTAGGGCATGATCCTGCTGAATCTACGAAAGTAATGGCATTCATCCATTGGATTGAAGGAGTTGTAAATGATGAATCCTTTGTGGCGAAGCTTTAGGATTTTACACCCCCCATTGCTTAACAAGGTTGTGGATGAAGCCTTAATGTGTGTAAAATGTCCAATGGATATGGCTCTCCTGATGATATATTCCTGATTCCTAACATTTTGAACCACAATTTCACCCTCAGATACTTTCATGAGAATCGGAAGGTACTATGTCCCTATATAACGATAGATAAGCTACAAAATAAATATTTTGTGGAAAAAATAACAAGTAAATTTTTATTCATTATAAGCGAAGGATTTGTGATGGAATATATATCCCATTGCTATATATTAGTGCAAAAAATTGACGCCTTAATATTTCCTACGAACTTACCAATGGAATACCTGCGACAAACTAAATAAATTTTTAGCGACAGATATAGCAACGGAAAATATGCCATGATGACTTTTAGTATATATTTATAAATTTTATATTTCTTGGCAATAAGAAAATCCATCTTAAGCTTTTATCCCAAATAAATTAAAGGAATTTGGTAGCGACGGAATTGATATGTGTCATTAAACCCATCACAAATAAAATTTAGTAATAAATTACGACACTCAAAAATTTCGTCTTATTTCACATATACGAGAAGCTGTCTCAACTCTTCCTCCCTTCTCCTCTTCAAATCTTTCTCGCACTCTTTATACATTACGAACTACTCTTTCATCCTCGTTAATTTGAGAACTTGATGTAATGTTGAAATGGATTTTGTCAATTTTTGAGTTCATAATCAAGTAAGTTGTACTAAACTTTTGTTTACTCTATTTTCAAGTTTGTTTTTGTATATTAAGATGTGTTCTATCAATTTCTATTGACTTCGTTTGTGGCTTCTACTAGGAAATTTTTTTTCATAATCAAGTTATATATAGATCCAATTAGGGTTTGTTTTAAGATTTTACTGACTTTTTTTGTGTTATAGAAATCAGATCTTAACATAATCAATCTTTTATTGTTAGTAGTCAACTATGATTTCAGCCTATAGATTTTTCTTTTCTTTCACAAATTTTTTATTTGATGTAAGTAGGTAAAGTTTAATTTTTCATCACTACTAAGTTACAACTTTCTTTCTTCGCTCTACTTCTCTATTTATCTTCTTTATGCTTCTCTATTTATGTAAAGCACTACACCTAATCAATATATACTAGCGTTCAAATTTGCTAATTCTCTTTTCTTTTTCAAAAGGTGTTAGTGCAACTTGTGGAGGTATGTGGAGCTTTGTTTATTTTTGAACTTGTTTGCTATTTATTTTTCCCAAGAACAGCTATATTGAATTCAAGTAAGCTCTTTTCGCATTGAAACACCCTAACAAATGCCCGAAAATATGCCTCAAAAATGCCTAAATTCGTAATTTTCATATATCTCAAAATCCGTGTGTGATATCGAAAATTTGACTTCATATTTTTGTTGAGGGGGCAGAACTGAGTGGAAGATGGGTATAACCTGAATTTTTGAGAACCCATAGCGAAAAAAGAATTTTGCAAAAATTTCAATTCCAGTAGGGGTAAGCGTTTACTCCGCGACGCAGAGCCATCACAGAGATGTGTTATTTTGTGCTACTTTTCCTGTTTCAGCCCAAGGCCTATGGGTCTTGGGCCTAAGCCTTCTTCCCGTGAAAACACCTATACTTAGTCATTTTTAATACCATATGATACAAGACATTCCCTAAAACCCTCTCTAACACTTAGAGAAATATTTCACTCAAATTCAAGTGTCCCAAACTCATTCTGGATCTTAAGGAATTCACTCAAGCTTCAAGTTCTCATTCCAATCTTCATCAAGGCAATCTCCAAAGTTGAGGTATGTGGGTTTCAACCATTGGGTCTTTTCACCCATGGTGCCCAAGCTTCCTTTTTATACTAATTAAATGTTTTCAAGTTGATTTACATATGGTATTCATACTATGAATTTGATTATAAACTATGTTGGGTTTTCATGAATTGTGGATTGTTTAAGCATATTTTGAGCTATGAATCTATGTTCTATGATGAGATTTGATGGAGGATTTTAATGTATCTTGCATGAGGGTGTTACCGAGTATTGGTGGATTGATTTACATTAAGTTTTCTCAAATGATTTCACTCTTAAATTGCATGAGTTTGAACTAGAATTACATATCCGCCAAGTGTTTCGTAAAATGTCCAATTTAGGGTTCTTGAGTTATTGATGATCTATTGCATGACCTATGATTTAAATGACTTTATGATGATCAAAGGAAAGTATATATGTGTTGATTACATGAAAAGTATCTTTAGTGTTGCAAGTGACTACACCTTGTTGGGGGGTTGATACCTCAATCACCAAATAGGCTACCGGTTGATGCCGGGGGTAAGGGGGGCCTATAGGGTGTCCGGAACGGGAGGGAGTAATTTTTCTGGTTAATACAGGTCTTGGTATACCAGAATTGGTCCCAGTACCGGTTCAAAATTGGAAAAACTTTTTGTTAAATTTCTAATTGGACCGTTTTGGAGTGGGGCCCACCCCAATGGTCAATATATCCATTGAATGAAAAGGAGTTGTTTCCAACGGCTCTTTACCCCTTTTTTGAAATTTTTTAAATTAATTTCTTATGTATTTTCCTATATATACCCCCCATTCCCTCAATATTTTTTCATACAAATTACAATTACAAATTCTTTCAATCTTTCTCTCAATTCTCAGTTATATTCTTCATCTTTAATTCTACTCTCTAAGTCTCTATTATTATAATTATATAAATGTTAGTTCTCTAACACGTGCATTGCACGTGTATTCCATGCTAATTAGTCTTAATTTTTTGAAATAATAAATAAAAAATGAAGAGATTGAGTAGATGCAAGAATTTACAAAAGACGACCAAGCAAAGAAAGTCACATCATATAAAATAAAGTTTAAACATTAAACACAAGCAATGAACAACAAACAAGAAAATTAAGAGCAAAACAGAGGTATACACAATTTAAACAAAGTTTGTTATATGAACTTTATTTAAAGTAAAGTTAATTGAAGAAACTAATATAAAAAGAATACAATTTTGTTGCAGAAAGTGCTAAGAATACACAAATATGAGTACTTCAAAAAAGGAAAAATAATTTGACAATGGCCAAAGGATAAAGCTAGTGATTTTATAGAAGGCAAAAAGGATATGAAAAGTTATTTAACTAATGGAAGCTAAAAAGAAGTAGAAAATAATATTAATTAAAAAAACTGGTGGAAGCTTTAGAGAAGCAAAACAAAAAAGAAAATAAAACGGAAAAACTCATTAAATTAATAATGTTCTCACCTAATCACATTCTCTATAACTACATTTATAGGCTTTGGGTGAATTGAGTATCTTGATATAAGTATGACAGTTGAACTTTGTAATTTCTAATTCACCCATTATATGATTAATATAGTATTTGATTAATGAAAAACAATTTTACTTGTGAATGGTTCCTAATGCAATCTAGTATTTGCCTTCAACATTTAGCCGTTTTGTTTTTTTGTTAGTGAATTGTTAGAACCCGTATTGTGAAAATATTGGAGTGCTTGTGAAATGGAGACAAATGTTGCAAATTTCGAATAAGTCGGGATTTAAGCGTTGAGATTTCAAGTGGAATTGTTTTTTTTAAAATAAATTCCAGAGGTATGGCCCCAATCAATCATTCTATGTTGGCGGCATAGTTATTGGGTTCAAGTTGGACTTACTCTCACTCAATTTTGTGCTCGATACTCCTCCCAAGAATCAATGTTCATAAAACAATCAGGGGATGTTTGGTAAGAGGGATTAGGAGATTTAATCCGTAGATCATGAGATGATATTATTTAATACAATGTTTGGATGGATTTTTGGACCATGTATAACTAATCCATGGTATTAGTTAATACCACATACATGGGATTAGCTAGTACCTCCCGTTTGGTGGTATTATCTAATACCCAGGAATAATACCATGGGATTAAAAACACAAAGACCAAAGTATCCCTCAAATGCTTTTACATTTTTTTTTGTTTTCTTGATTTTATATTTTATATTTGTAGTTTTGTACTAGTAAATTTATTTAAATAAATTACCTTACAAAATTTATTTATTTGCGGGTTCATATTTTCATAATACAAAAAACGTATTTTGACATGTCAATTTTTTTATAACTAATTTTAGGGGAGTGATTTTATTGATACAATATAAAGTGCAATGATGTTAGATATATTCTCAAAGTTGAGTGACCTCGTAAGTAGAGGTGTCGGATATTTGGTCATGGTTTGTGTATGATTTTGGAGCTTGACTCTTCTTACGCTATTATTATTATGAATGATTTCCCTTAGTCCCTTTTCCTTTTTCATTTATTTGACTCTCGTATTTGCTTAATTTGATTCCGCAACCAAGGATGTGTACTTGATATGCTAAGAGGCTTGTTTGGGATGTCTTCGGGCTTCCTATTCTTTGTGTCACGTCTAGGCCATAGGCTTGGGTTGTGACAAAGTTGGTATCAGAGCACTAAATTGTTAATGGTCCTCGAAATCCAACACACCGCGTTGATTAGAGTCTTGTTCATGGTTATGAAGCATGCCACAACTATTAGTAAGAGGCTATGTGATATTTTAGGAAATGTTTCACTTCTTCATGATTTATGTCGTGTGATAGAGTTAAGTCCTCTAGGGATTATTCTTGATGCTTAGCCATTACGTTTTAGAAAATATCCCAAGCTATTCAGGGTGGTGGACAAGATGATGACCTATCAAACAAGAGGTTCGCAATGCATTATGCCTATTAGCCAAAGCAGTGACCACTCAACTCAACCAACGGGCCGGTACTCCCGAGATTGCGAATGATAAGAGGGAGAAGAGAAAGACTAAGAGAGGACGAGTTGTGGGTGCTTCATCTTCTTCAATACTACTGGTACCCAGGTACAAAAAGGAGAGGGTCCATTTCACCATTTGTCAAGGGTGTGGAAGGAAGCATCAATGGGAGTGTTTAGTGGGCACTGAGAGTTGCTTCAAGTGTGTCGGTGTTGGGCATAAGATGATAGATTTCCACGTAGCCTCAAAGGAAGGAAGAAGAAGGGTCCAATATGAAGGTGGCAATAATGGGAGAAATAATCCAAGTGTCAAAGGTGTGGGAGGAACCATGGTGGTCCATGCTAGAAGAAAACCAATGCTTGTTATGGTTGTGGTGAAGAGGTTCACAAGCTAGACGATTATGCATATGCTCGAAAAAGGGGTAAAAGTGGTCATGTTGATCAAAGAGCTCAGGAAGGCCAATAAAGGAGTGCCCCATGACATAATCAATTCTATGCTCTTCAAGGGAGGCAAGGGGTGGATGAGGTGCCCAATGTTGCTATGTGTAAAAGCTTTTCTATTTTTGAGGTGCACGCTTTGATAAGTTCGGGTGCCACTATTTCTTTCATTAATCCTTTTGTTGTTAATAAGCTCCTTGTGTGTGTCTCGAATTGCTATGTGAGGCCTTTTGGTGTATACCCCCATTGATGAGTCTATTGTCATTAGAAAAATCTATAGGGGACTGTCCCGTGTCATTACTGCTTAACATGTTGTTTTGTGATTTAGTTGGGCTTGGCATGGTAGGTTTGAGTTTGTCCTTGGGTGGATTGTTTACATGCATATCATGCTTCCATTGAGTGTAGAACCGGTCAGGTTAGATTCCAATTCCCTAATGAGTCCATACTTGAGTTGGATAAAGTTGAGAATGGTAGTATAGTGGCTTAATGGTCCCAAATCAAATTTGGTTGAAGAGTTCAAGATAGAGCAAGACCTTGACCCCGCCTTACTAGACTTGAATGCTTTAGTGGAAGATGGTGAAATGGAGGTTTTCTCCTAAGGTGGAGATCGTGTCCTTAGGTACTAAGGTAGGCCATGTGTGCTTATGTCGATAGTTGGGTTCACTTGAATGTCCCATCCATGAAGGGTGTAATCGGTTTGGAAAGAAAAGGAATTGAGCTTAAGGTTTGTGGGCCCTTATCGGGTGTTGAGGAGAATTTGTAGAGTTGCTTATGAATTGGAATTGCCTAGGGAAAATGGATATGATTCATCCATGTTTCATGTATCTATGTTAAGGAGATGTATTAGTAACCAAAGGTCTATAGAACTCATTGAGGTTGTGGGTGTTATGGAGGATGAATTGACCTATAAGGAGGTCCCGGTGGAGATATTGGATGGACATATGGAAAGGTTGACAAACAAATATGTAACATCCATCAAGGTCCTTCGGAGAAATCGTCAAGCCGATAGCGTAACTTAGGAAGTCGACATGGACATAAAGTAGCGAAATCCGTACCTCTTTCATTCTATTCAAGCTTAAGATAGCAAACTAAGTCCCTTCAATGATTTCAAGTCTTAAGTTTCATCCTTTATGTCATTTTGCATGCATTCATGTTTATGTTGACAAGTTTATGGTAATATTTGACATTCATGTTGGGATTTTTGAAAATGATGTTTAAATGCATTTGTTGTATCAATGTCGGGCTGAAATCTTCATGATTACTTCTCTTATGTACATTTCTTTGACATTTGGGGATGAATGTTCCCAAGGTGGACATATTGAAACGCCCCAAAATTGTACTTCAAAAATGCTCATAATCGTAATTTCCATATATCTCTAAATCCGTCAATGATATGAAAAATCAGACTTCATATTCTTGATCAAGTGGCGAGATTGAGTGGGAAATGGGTATAACCCGGATTTTAGAAGACCCGTAGCCAAAAAAAAAATTTCGCTAGTTTTTTGGAAAAAGTGGCGATCCAGCCCTGGCCGCAACGTGCCGGGGGCGTGGAGTAGTGTAAAAGTTGCCTTTGCATTGGTTCCATGTTGGAGACTAAACACGAACATGTGTAATTTTTCCCCTGTTTTTCTATTCCGACCCAAAGGCATTGGGGTCATACCCCCATGCACACTTATGCATGAAAACACCTATACTTAGCCATTTTTTAACTCTATATCACTTAAGACCCTCTCAAAACCCTCTCCAAGACTTAACAAAATATCTCATTAAAATTTCAAGGATTTCAAGCCTAACATTGGATATTAAGGATTCTCTTCAAGCTCATCTCAAGAAAACCCAAGTTTAAGGTATGTAAGTTTTATCCATTGGGTCCTTTCACCCATGGAGTCCAATCTATCTTTTTATGAACAATTGCATGATTTCAAGTTGTATTACCTATGGGTATCTCTTATTATAAATATTGAATGAAAGTATGTTGGGGTTTTAACAAGTATTATTGATTACTCATGAATATCTATTTTAAACTTATACTATGAGGTGATTTAGGTATATTGAGATTATGCATGATATGATCTATGAAAACTATGAACTTTTGATATGGATTTCATGATGCCCAATTTGGGGTTTTACTACAATATTGGTGGGTTGACTTTGAGTTGATTTTACTCCTCTTGTTTACTCTTGAATTGTATAATTTTTAACAAATATCATGTGTCCACCAAGTGTTTCATAAAATTACATGACAAAAATTCTCAAGTAGTTTTTAATGATCTATTGTATGATTTTACTAGTCTCGGTTGTTGATAAGTTATTGAGTTCTTATGCTAAGGTTTATACTCTTATGAATTGTAAATTCTTCTAGACGATGTTATGAACTATGTTATATGCCTTACCTTCTAGTACAAGGCAAATTTCTACATGAAGGGGTTATGAACTATGTTATATGCCTCACCCTAATGTACAAATCAATACTACTTACTATCTTATATCTACGTGAAGGGGTTATGAACTATGTCGTATGCCTCACCCTAATGTACGATTTAATGCTATGCAATATCTTATACTCACATGAAGAGGTTATAAACTATGTGGTACGCCTCACCCTCATATGCGATTCAATATTTTGTATTATCTCTTGCTTACATGTAGGGGTTATGACATATGCTATTTCTCCACCCTAATGTACTATCCATTAATTATCTCTTGCTTAAATGTAGGGGTTGTGACCTATGCTATTTCTCTACCCTCATGTACTATCTATTGTATGTTGCTTACATGTAGGGGTTATGACCTATGCTATTTCTCTATGGTCATGTACTACCCATTACCTACTAGAAGGGGTTATGACCTACGCTATATCCCTCACCCTCTAGTACAAGGTAGTTGGATAATCTATTCATGTTACTTTATGGTGTTAACAAAGATATGCAAGTATGATTATTCTTAAGCATGTTTCATCCTACGCATTGGTTATACATGCAATATTGAGCTTATGTTCATTGAATATGATTAAGCATATTGTTATTATGGCTTATGATTCTTGTTGCATTGCATCCCACATACTTAGTACATTCAAACGTACTAACACATACTTTATGCCTACATGATATCACCATTTAGGGACGGAGCTCCATTTGATCATCCTCCTCCTCCACGTGGCTAGTTTGGTTATTGTGAGAAAAGCTAGTTGGTGAGTCCTCAATTCTGAGGGCGATATCTATTCTCATTCATTCTTTATAGGGACTTGCACTTATGTTAAGTACCTATGTAAATGAGGGTGAGGCCAAGAAGTATCTTGCCCCTCACTCCATTCTACGTAGAGGTGTCGTTGGATATTATGTCATGGTTTGTCTATGATTTTAGAGCTTGACTCTTCTTACGCTATTATTATTGTGAATGGTTTCCCTTAGTCACTTTTCCTTTTTCATTTATTGACTCTTGTGTTTGTTTAATTTGCTTCTCCAACCAAGGATGTGTACTCGATAAGCTGAGAGGCTTGTTTGGATTGTCTTCGGGCTTCCCATTTGCCGTGTCGTATCTAGGCCTTAGGCTTAGGTCGTTACCAAAATAGGTTCAAAAATACTTTCTAGGCAAAAACGATCTATATTATCATGGGTTAAGTTTAGGAGGGGCAGGAAAAAGTGTGAAATACCCCTCAAAAAACTAAAAATTTTGAACTACAGTAAATCGAGTTCGCATCGCGGACCTGGTCGCTCCCAGTCCATTATTTTATAAAAAATTTCCGATCAAATTTCTAACTCCATAGAAAATATTAGAACCAAACTTAAGTACAAATCCGTGATAGTTCCACGGGGCGGAGGTGTTGCGCACCTAGCTGGAAGTTCCATCTTTGTCCCAAAAAGTTATCTTTTGTTATGGTTGGCTAGAATTCTATCAAGACCATTTTACCACTCAATATTTTGTGCTGATCGCGATTCCGGTCTCAAATTTGTCGAAAACGTTTTGGATAATTTGTTATACGGGTAATCCTTTATCTAGGGGTATTCTTATAATGATGTGGTTGGCATTTTTGGCTTTATCTATTAAACTTATTGTTTTACCCTTTCATTAGTTGTTTTGGGCCTACTTTGAATATTTGAATGGTTAGAATTGAAAACCTGAGTTTTAAAGGTTGAAAGTTTCAGTTTTAGTCTTTTTGAAGGCTTAAGTTATTGAAAAAAGTGAGGTTTTGTGCCATTCTACGTTTTAGAGGTCGGATTAGGGATTCACCAATATCATTAGCTCCAAAATGTTGAAATTGAACTCTTGGAAGTTGTAGAACTAAATTTGGAGTTGAAATGAGGTTTTTAAGCCCACTTGTGATTTTAGTCATTTTCGGAACAAAAATTTGACATTGATCAATATTCGGAGTTTGAAAGCTTGGATCAAAATTTTGATAGTTTCCATAGTTTCGGATGGTGAAACTAACAATAAAAATGGTCTTGTAATAATTTTTATGGTTCTCGAGGGTAGTTTTGGTAATTTAAGTTTTGATGTAGTTTATTGACTTGGATCAATAAATGTGGTGAGAAGGCCTTAAAACTGATTTTTGATGGTCTCATTGATTCCAAGGCTTGTTATGTTTGTGATGAGGTTGGCACTTCGCCAATCATTGTCCATATTGAGTGTTTCCTACTCAGCCTTCAGGACCTCATGCACAAGGAGAGATGGTGCTCGTGGAGGCCCACGGGCTAGTGGTAGTCGTAGAGTCTGGTATGTTGTTCCTAACAAGGTAGAGGCAGAGGCTTCTGATGCAGTTATCATAGGTATGGTCTACTATGCCACCATTCAGATTCAGTTTTATTTTATTTGTCACGACCCAAAGAAGGGCCTAGGTATGACACACCGAATGGGGAACCCGAAGGGACCCCAATCAAGCTTTTTGATATACCATTTCACATCCTAGGTCATGGAAGCATTAAAACAACAACAGAAATAGTAAAAAGGGAACACGGGGCTGAGGGACATCTTTCATATCATGAAACATCAAAAGAGTCAAAGGGCGTCATAGCTCATAGAATCATTACATAATTTTCCAACAACACCTCCAAACATAGAACTTAGTAGGGGCCAAGACAAGCAACCGGGCTCACCCTCATAGTAATGATAGTATATATTCCAAAATAAACAAGATGTTTTCAAAACATAAGCATGAAAGAAGATAGATGTTCCCAGACATAAGGACTCACCAAAAGCTAACTTGGACAATCTGTCTAGCCACGTGTAGAAGGATCAATAGGAGCTCCGGTTCATACATAGTGATATTATGTAGGCATAGAGTATGTGTAAGTATGTTTGAATGTACTAAGTATGTAGGATGATATGCAACAAGAGATAGGAAACATAGTCAAAATGCATAATGATAATTAATAAATAGTATAATAACAATATAACACGTATGATCAATGCTTAAGTAAATCATGCTTTGCAAATCATTAATCTTATATAGAACATAATATATAAGTGTGGGAAGAAACTTCAACCAACATAAAATAAGACCAAGTGAGTGAAACGACCCCGAAAAGTACTTGAAAATGTTCCTCGGAAGTGCCCAAAATCATAATTTTCATATATTTAAAAATTCGTGCGTGATATCGAAAATCCAACTTCATAATGTTGTTCAGGGGGTCAAATTGAGTGGAAAAATGGGTCTAATACCAATTTAAGAGCAACTATATCAAAATTTGAATATCCAAAATGTCGAATTATAGTGAGAATTTTGCGCCCCATGCACGACTTGCCAGGGGCGCGCTCTAGTGTTAATTTTGTCCAGCTTTTCAAGTTTGGTCCAAGGCTTTTGGGCATTGGGTCTAAGTGTTCCTATGCATGAAAATACCTATACTTAGCCTTATTTCACCCTCATATCACACAAGACATTCCCAATACTCTCTCAAGCACTTAGACAATATTTCATCTCAAAATTTCAAGTCCCAAAATTCATCCAGATCTTAAGGTTCTCATTCAAGCTTCAAATCTCTATCTCTAATCTTTTTCAAGGATTCTCCAAAGTGAAGGTATGTGAGTTTCTTTCATGGGTTCCTTTCATCCATGGTGCCCTAGATTTCTTTTACTTAATGTTACATGATCTAAAGTTGATTTCCTCATGAGTCTTGCTTATTATGATTTTCACTGCATACTATATTGGGGTTTCATGAAATTGTGGTTGTTTTAGCATGTTTTGAGCTATGAATCTAAGGTTTATTGTGAGATTTGATGAAGGATTTTGATGTATATTGCTTGAGGGTGTTACCAAGTATATATTGATGGTTCTACATTGAATTTTCTAGAATGAATCTACTCTTGAAATGCATGGATTTACACTAGCACTACACACCCACCAAATATTTGATAAAATATCTGGGTTATGATTTCTTGAGGAATTGATGGTCTAATGCGTCTCTTATGAGTTGAATGACTTTATGATGATGAAAAGAATATATGTATATGATATTATCTCTATAGTGTGGGGGAAATAACTAAGCCTCACTCAGGGGGTTGTAGGCTCGGGTAACCTTATTGAGGGGTTTGTACCTCGATCGCCTCGCTCGAGAGGTGGTAGGCCCATGCAACCACATCGAAGGGTTTGTACCTTGTTAACCCTATTGGGGGGTTTGTACCTCATCAACCTTGTTCAGGGGTTTGTACCTCATCAACCGATTGAGGGGTTGTTACCTCAGTCGCCTCTCTAAGGGAGTGGTAAGCCTTGGATATTCACTAATAATGGTCACTGCTTACACATGTATTATGTTCTATATAAGCATAAGTTTACGTCATGCATCATTCATACATGTCATACTGTTATATGTTATTCATTGTCTATGCTTATGTATTTCGATTATGTTACTTATCTCTTGTCGCATTGCATCCTACATACTTAGTACATTCAAACATACTAACGCATACTCTATGCCCACATAATGTTATCATGCAGGAATCGGAGCCCCACTTGAGCATCCTCCTCCACGTGGCTAGTACGATTTCTCCCAAGATTGTTGGTGAGTCCTCCATTCTAGGGACAATATTTATGATTTCATGCTATGTTCTAAGACTATCTTTCTTTGCATATGTATCGACTATGAGGGTGAGCTTTGTTGCTTGTCTTGACTCCAGCCCTTATCTATGTAGTAGAGGTGGTGTTTGATATACTATGTACCTATGCAATGAGCCTTGACTCTCTTGTTTTTGATATTTATATTATGAAGTTTTGCCTTAGTCCCTTTCATGCTTATTTCTAATCTATTATGTCATTTACTTGCTTTTGTGACCAATGATGTATAATAATATGTTAAGAGGCTTGCTTGTGGTCCCGTCGGGTTCCCTATGCGCCATGTCACGTCTTGGCCCTAGTCTTGGGTGGTGACAAACTTGGTATCAGAGAACTAGGTGTTTAGGTCCTCGGCGTCCAATACACCGTGTTGATTAGAGTCTTATTCATGGTTGTGAAGTGCGCCACGACTATGAATAGGGGGCTATGAGGCGTTCTAGGAAATGTTTCACTTCTTCACAATCTATGTTATCCCTTAGGGATTATTTCTAATTCAAAACCATTACATTTCACGACATGTCTCAAGCTACACTGGATGATGATATATCGAATGTGGAGGTTTGCAATGCTCTTTGAGTATTGGCCAAAGCGATGAGAAAATTAATGACTCATCTCAATCAACAAGTGAGTGCTCTCGAGACTTCAAATGGTAAAAGAAGGGCTAGTGAGGTGAAGAGGGCCTGTTTTGAAGAAAGTTCCAAAGTCTCAAAGATAGAGGTGATGTTATGTGTCCAACTTGTGGTAAGGTGCATAGAGACCCATGTTTAAGGGGCACCAGTACTTGCTTCGATTGTGGTGAAGAAGGGCATTAGAGGAGGGATTGTCCTCGTAAATGCAATAAAAGTAAAGGGGATGATGCTGGGGTGACTCTTCTTAGATGTCCAAAAGTTGGGAGGAATCATAGTGGTGATGTTGGAGGAACACGGGTGCATGCTTTGAGTTTGGTGAGATGAACCACAAAATTTTAGAGTGTCCACATACTCACAACAAGGGTAAGGGTGGCCGACCATAAGGGCAAGGTTGTCATGTTGATCAAAGGGCTCAAGGAGGGGATGAGGTGCCCAATGTTGCTACCGGTATGTTGAAATTTTCTTTAGTTTTGATGTGTATACCTTGATAGGCCTGGATGCCACTATCTCTTTCAATATCTCTTTTATTATTCTTCCTTATTGCTAGTGGGCTTTACGTGTGCCCGAGTTATTGTGTGAACGTTTGAAATCTAACCCCCTTTGTTGAGTCTATTGTTGTTAGAAGGTTCATAGGTATTGTTCTGTGTCCATATTGTATTAGGTCTTGCCTTGTGACTTGTTGGGTTTGATGTGGTGGATTTTGATGTCATACTTGGAATGAATTAGTTGCATGCTTATTGTGTCTCCATTGATTTTAGGGTCCGTAGAGTTAGATTCCAATTCTCGAATAAACCCGTTTTTGAGTGGGGGGCTTGTAATATGGTTGTGAAGGGTTAAGTGCATTTCTTGTCTTAAGGTACAATAGATCTCTAAGGGTTGCGTTTATCATATTGTAAGAATTAGGTGTGTTGAATCTGAGTCACTTCTATTGAGTTGTTTCCGGGGATCAGTGAGTTAGTGAATGTCCTTTCCGATATTTTGAATTTGGGGTGGTGCCTTGTTGTTTGACTTAAGCATCTGTTATGCCTATAGGTCTCATGAATAGGTTCTTTAAACCCTGCCTTGTTATGCTTGTGATAGTCCTTGGTGGTGATATGTTGGATTGTTTCCGAGAGTGAGGAGAAGCATGTGAGTCATTTAAGGGTAGTGCTGCAAAGTTTAAGGAAAAAGGTTAGGTGCTAAATAGGAGAAATGGGAGTTTCGATTGTAATGGTTGCCTTCCTAGGTTGTATTGTGCTAGGTAATGCCATCAAGGTGGACCCTATTGAATTGATGGTGATTAGAGATTAGCCTAGACCGTTGACCCCGTCGGATATTAGGAGCTTCTTGGGCTTAGTGGGTTACTACTAGAGATATATGAATGGGTTCTCTTCTATTGCTTCTCCCATGACTAAATTGAGTCAAAAGATGGCTAAGTTCGTGTGGACCAATGAGTGTGAAAGGAGCTTCCAAGCCTTGCAAGATATGCTTGTGTCCACTCATATATTATCACTATCGGAAGGGCTAGACGGGTTTGTTGTGTATTGTGATTCTTCTTTAGTTGGTTTGGGTTGTATTCTAATGCAAAATGTTAAGGTGATAGCCTATGTTTCAACTCAAAGTACATGAAAAGAATCATCCTACTCATGATCTTGAACTAGCCGTTGTGCTATTTGCATTAAAGATATGGCGTCATTATTTGTATGAGGTGCATGTTGATGTGTTCAGCGATCATAAGAGTCTCCAAAATGTCTTCACTCAAAAAGATCTCATCTTGTGACAAAGAAGGTGGTTAGAACTTCTTATGGACTATGATATAAGTGTGCATTATCATCCCGGTAAGGCTAATGTGGTGGTAGATGCTTTGAGTAAGGTGTTTATGGGTAGCCTAGCTTATGTGGATAATGGTAGCAAATGGGTGATAGGAAGGTCCATCGGTTGCCTAGATTGGGAGTTAGGTTGGAAGAGGTTGATAATGGTGTTATTGTTGTTGTTGATGGCTCTAAATCTTCATTGGTTGAAGAGGTGAAAGCTAAGCAAGATCTTGACCCCGCCTTGATAGAGTTGAAGACCTTGGTGAGAGATAGCAGTGGGGAGGTTTTCTCCCATGGTAGAGATGGGGCCCTTAGGTATCAAGGTAGATTGTGTGTGCCTAATGTTGATGATTTGAGGAGGTTGGTTTTGGACGCGGCTCATAATTCTCCTATTCTATTCACCCCGGCTCTACATAGATGTATAGACATTCGAGGGATGTGTATTAGTAGAGAGGTATGAAGAGGGACATCGCCAATTTATATCCGATTGCCATAGTTGCCAACAAGTCAAAGCTGAAAATCAAAGGCTGGGGGGCCTAACCCAAGATATAGAGATTCTTACTTGGAAGTGGAAAGAGATTAATATGGATTTTGTGGTTGGGTTGCCCAAGGCTAGAAAGGGTTTTGATTCCATATAGGTTGTGTTTGATAGGATGATGAAATTAGCTCACTTTCTACCAGTTAAGACTACATATGGGGCTGAAAATTATGCTAGGTTGTACATTGATCAGTTGTTGAGGTTCCATGGGGTTCCTTTGTCCATTATATCGCATCGTGGTGCACAATTCACTTCACACTTTTGGAGGTACTTCCAAAGAGGTCTTGGAACCAAGGTAAAGCTTGATATAGCCTTTCACCATCAAATAAATGGCCAAGCTGAGAGAGCTATCTAAGCTCTTGAGGACATGCTTAGGGCTTGTGTATTGGAGCTTAAGGGTATTTCGAATGATCATCTTCCATTTGTTGAGTTTGCATATAACAATAGTTATCATTCTAATATTGGTATAGCTCCTTCTTTTTTGAGGCCCTCTATGGCAGGCGTTGTAGATCACTGGTTGGGTTGTTTGAGGTAAGATAGGTGGCTTTGATAAGTCCATATGATTAGACGAAGGTTGGAAACAGCCCAAAGTCGTCAAAAATCCTATGTCGATGCGAGGAGGAGACCTCGAATTTAAGGTTGGTGATTGGATCTATTTGAAGGTTTCACCTATGAAGGGTGTGGTTCATTTTTTTAAGAAGTGAAAGTTAAGCCCAAGATATGGGGGTCCTTATAGAGTGCTGAGGAGGATTCGAAAGGTTGCATATGAATTTGATTTGTCTCTGAACAGGGATATGGTTCGTCCAACCCTTCATGCATGTAGCTTGAGAAGATGTGTTGTTGACTCAAGTGTTATAGAACTTTTGAGAATGTGGGTTCATGGAGGATAAGTTGGCTTAGGAGAAGATCCTGATGGAGATATTGGATGGATAGATGGGAATAGTTGATTAACAAGGATGTGGTGTTTGTCAAGGTCCCTTTTGGAAGAATCGACAAGTCGAAAGTGTCTCTTGGGGAGCCGGAGCGAGCATGAAAAAGAAAGGTTCATGGTAATTTTACACTCATGTTGAGATTTTGAAAATGGTGTTTTAAGTGAGTTGTTGCATTCTTGTTGGTGTTGATTTCTTCATGATTACTCTTCTCATATATGTTTCATTGACATTCGGGGATAAATGTTCCAAAGGCGGAGATATTGAAATGACCTCGAAAATGTGTCTCAAAAGAGCTCGGAATCGTAATTTCCATATATGTCAAAATTCGTGCGTGATATCAAAAATCCGACTTCATATTCTTGTTCAGGGGTCAAATTGAGTGGAAAATAGGTCTAACCCCAATTTAAGAGCAACCGTGTCAAAATTTGAATTTCCAAAATGTCGATTTCTAGTGAGCAGTTCGCGTCCCAGACGCGACGTGCTAGGGGCGCGCTCTAGTGTTACTTTTGTGCAGTTTTTCAAGTACGGTCCAAGGCTTTTGGGTCTTGGTCCTAAGTGTTCCAATGCACAAATATACTTATACTTAGCCTTATTTCACCCTCATATCACACAAGATATTCCCAAATACTCTCTTAAACCCTTAGACAATATTTCATCTCCAAATTTCAAGTCCCAAAACTCACCCGGATCTTAAGGTTCTCATTCTAGCTTCAAGTCTCCATCTCCACTCTTCTTCAAGAATTCTCAAAAGTCAAGATATGTGGTTTTATTTCATGGTTTCTTTCACCCATGATTCCCAAGCTTTCCTTTAATAAAAATTGCATGATCTAAAGTTGATTTACTTATGGGTCTTGCTTATTATGAATTTCATTGCACACTATGTTGGGGTTTGATGAAATTGTGGTTGCTTTAGCATGTTTTGAGCTATGAGTCTAAGGTCTATTCGAAGATTTGATGAAGGATTTTGATGTATATTTCTTGAGGATATTACCAAGTATCTATTGAAGTTTTTACATTGAATTCTCTAGTATGAATCCACTCTTGAAATGCATGGTTTTACACTTGCACTACACACCTGCCAAGTGTTTGATAAAATATCCGAGCTATGATTTCTTGAGGAATTGAAGGACTAATGTATGTCTCATGAGTTGAATGACTTTATGATGATGAAAGGAATGTATGTATATGATATCATCTCAATAGTGTGGGGGAAATGACCAAGCCTCACTCTGGGGGTTGTAGGCCCGGGTAACCTTGTTGAAGGGCTTGTACCTCGATTGCCTTGCTCGGGAGATAGTAGGACCGTGCAACCATGTCGAGAGGTTTGTAACTTGATAAACTTTTTAAGGGATTTGTACCTCATCAACCTTGTTGATGGGTTTGTACCTCAACAACCATGTTGAGGGGTTTGTACCTCATCAACCTATTGAGGGGTTCGTACCTCAGTCGCCTCTCCAAAGGGGTGGTAGGCCTTGGATATTCACAAATAATGGTCAT
>JAPFFP010098572.1:0-19976 GCA_026153255.1 Solanum medicagineum | reverse complement strand
ATAGAAAGAGCATAGTTACAGGTTGGTTCTCCCGAGCCTTATCGGCAACGGGTGCCAGTCCGCCCTAACGGGACTTTTGGGCGTGACAAACACCCTATTCTTGTGACCATAGAAGAACAGTTCATTGCACTACAGATGCTGGAGTAATTTCCATGCTAGTGGAAAAGTTTAGGGTTTGCCATATCCATTTGGTGCCGTCAGAGTTGTGTTGATGTATCACGGAAGAAATGACCAGCTTGTAGTGACGCATCTTTCCCTCTTTGATACCCAATACAATAAGTACCAACATGTGAATTTGGGCACCTCTGAAATCACTCTCAACGTCCAGACTGTGTTCATCACGGTCTATCCCAACTTCGACATGTCCCTGCACGATCCGTACCTCACGGAGGCGTTAAAGATCCTGGTCTAGAAACTTGGAGCTCCACGAGCTAGAGATAATATCCAAGCTACTCTACACTAACAGCTAGCTTGGTTAGTTCAGAACCATGCCATGGACCTATCACTCCCAAGTGGCAAAGATACTCTCTTCCTAAACATAGACTCCAACAACGGAACGACTCAGTGTACCTAGATCCCTAGAAAAATTAGCCCGGAGGAGCTTGTCAAATTTCTCCCTACCCGATGAAATGATCGCTATCAGCTTTGACCACTCTCACCTCAAAAAGCTCAACAAAACTTCCTTCTCTATAATTATGTACCAACCCTTGGAGGATAAACCAAACTCAGAGATCCAAAACTTGCATCTGAGTTTGGTACCTACCACTTTGATGATTGGATTGAGCAGTTTGATTTGGATGGTCAATACGTCCATTGGTCACGTTGTCCCTTCCCAAGACACATACCATGGGACATAAACTATGACTATTCGGAGTGCCAGGATGATGAGATATTTATAGATGAGTATTACAACTGGGACGAACCGATATGAACCCAGAAACCTACAAAAGCCATTACCTCCCTCAAAACCTACCTCCTAAAATGAGCCTGCACCTCCAATGTTTATGCTATATCCTACAAGCTCAAGCACCTCATGTGATTTTCCAAAGCTATCAACATTTTGAAAGGAATAACCTGAGCTACGCTCCAAAAATACCACAAAAGCAAGGTATCCTACCATCGGGAGAACATATGCCATAAGGTGACATAGAGGCAACCCTCAACTAGCAATCAGATAACGCAATGGTCCATAACAAGGCTTGTCCAGCATCGTTTATTGCATCAAACACATTGTCCACTCTCAAAGGCATGATGCAAAAAAGATGGACTTGATGGAAAAGAAGATGGTTGAGACATCCAACCAATATGCCAGACTAAGCCGAGCACTGGAACACATATTGAAAATTATACTATTTGATTTATGTCCACCAAGCACGTCATTATCTCACTTCTTATAACAAAAAAGACATGAGATAGCAACCACCAAGGTGCAGATCTAGAGCTTGAAATACAATAGTCCCGATATAAGGAGGACATCACCTTCTCCAACTAGGCCTACCTTATTTGCCATGTGCTATGCTCCCTGCCGAAGTAGGAGAGCTTCATGCATAAGTTCTTCTCTGGTACACCTCAAGCTTCCTAGCAAAAAGAACAACCCAGAGTTTGACATAGCTAAGTTACTATGGGAGAGAAAGGAGAGGCAGCCCAAAAGACAGCCGAAAAAGCACAGAAAAAGATGAAAAGAAAGAAAGAACCGGACCCAGGAACCACGATGACTACTAGATGCAACACTTGAAAAAAGAACAACACCACCTTAAGATGCATCTACTATAACTACAGGAAAGACCTAATCTTTCCACTTCCAACCTTTGACAAGTATAAAATATCATCACCGGAGCAAACAGATGAAGATAGACATGGGATTATATGATCAGATCCATCAACAAAGAGGATTGGCAGCTCAAAAATCATGGCTTCCCCGAACCCGAACCAATCAAATTTGATCATGAGGTTCCAAAGCTCTAACCCTTAATAGAGGATAGTCCAACTAATGATTACCTCTGGGTAATCGATTAACACTTAGGATTCGATGAAAAAGAAGATTTGACTACCTCAAAATCTAAAGTTCCAACCAATGATGATCTCCGATGCAATGAACAAATAGAAAGCATTACCTCAGAGTTCTCAAGTGAGGACAATTATATCGTAGAAGGACACATCCAAGATAGTAAGGGTTCACCATTAACTGATTCCCAGTACAAAGAAACTGCAGAAAGGACTATCCCCCACTCTTCATGAACTAGTACAAATAATCTGAAGTCTCCAAAGTCAACAACAATGAGGATGGGATGACAGAAGATCCTATCCTAGAATGCAGGCCTAAACCAGCGACCACATCTCCAAAGCAAGTTGTAACTAGTTTTCACACTTTTACCCTCGACGAAGTCAAAGTCTCACAGTGGTCCTAAAGGATCATAGACTTCTATACTTCGATGGTCACTAAGAATTTGGTCAAGCATGAGAAGTACATGATCCTATCTGAATTCATTTCAAGGCTCTCCGACATTCTCAGGGATTGGTAGAACGCGCTAGGGATGCAAGATCGCAACTATTTCCTCACATGCCAAGACTTCATAGGCAACCTAAACATACTCATGGAAATCTTCTATCAAGATACCAACCAATAAAGAGAGAAGCTGTGGAGACAGCTCTTTGAGATGAAATGCATGTTGTATGATAGAAATGTCTTCGATATCATTTCCCGAAGATGGCAAGAATCTAATTTGAGCTAGGAGGAGACCCTAGTTTCAAGCAGGTATTTGTGTCATCACTGCTTTAGATGATCATAGAAGAAAAATTCAAGACCATAACTACCCCGCACATCGGCAACATTGGGCAGACGATCTTCGAAGCACTGCATAGCATTTGCACAAAGTGAGTTGTGCTGAAACAGATCGTCTAGGGCATTCCGGCACTTCACAAGGCTTTCAATAGGAGTGATTTAGTCCGCAAGTCCAATGGTGCGTGCTCAAGCCGCTGAGTAAGATGAAAGGTCCACAACCAGTTTAGGAGGTTCAAGGTGCCTAGAGCTCCAAATGCAAAGTCAAGGATGACCCTACGCACCAAATACTTTAGGAGGAGAAATCCAGGCAACTATGATAAGTGAAACTGGTGCTTCCAATTCAACAAACGTGGTGACTTTAACAAAAAATGCTTGCAGTACAATAGATCAGTCAAGACCCTCCAACTATTTGGCAAAATAGCAGACCCCACAAGCATCTATCTCAACAGAGACGAAACCTGTATTTTGTCTTCTCCATGGAGGACGAACCAATGGGCAAAACACTCTTATCCCTAGAAGTATACCACGCAGCAGAGGAGGATGGAAACAGCACAGATGACTTTGGCGACAATATCTACTAGATTTTTAAACCAGGAAAGAACGACGAGGTTGGCACCCCGCACGTTCCACTAGCTATCTTCTTATAAAAATGGGATAAGTTGGTGCATGAAATCACACACATGGATACATGGATTGTATCATCAATCCTCAGCCTAGCAGTCAGGATAAGAGGAATAGCTTTCAGGAAAGAGTTCAAGCCATACACCACTGCCTCCAAGTTATTCCATTTCTCCATTGATAACATCAACTCTGGAAACCCCGCGTCTATCTCAATGATCAGTAGGCCACCAACACATCCAAATGGAATGGTGGATGACCCATCGAAATTGTTCACCTACTACATAGATCCCTTTGATCCGTCAATCATGGTAGAAAGAAGGATATTATATGAACTCTAGCTATTCAGAAAGTATGGAAGATCCATCCACGAACCTTTTGGAGTCCACCCGGAGTACCCAATCTGCCTCATCTTCATCCTCATGTCAAATGATTTCTCCTATGAACTCCAATGGTTGTTTTGGTATCTATGTCAGCAATGGTGCATCTTTATGGAGTTCAAGTGCAACCTGTTTAGGGATTTCAACAAAATCATACCACCTTTGCAGAAGTTCTTACTTCGACTTCGACCAAAGCAATGGTGGATGCGTTGCTTCAGAGATACCTATGAGGCCATGATTATAATGTTGCATAGGTCAGTGAAGATAATCAACAAACAGGTCATAGCCCGATCAAACATGTTTTTATGCTGGAAATTCCCCGTCTCTATTTTGGCCTTGGAAGACAATTACCATGAAGCACAAAGAATAATCTTCCAGCAAAATAGGTGCATCCCAAAAGAGATATGGCCCAAAAAAAAAGCACGATGGAACTACACCAATGACAACCCTCACTGCGAGGTGGTCTGACAAGCTGTTAAAGAATACAAGGTTCCATACGAGATCATCAGATACCAGTTCACTCAAAAATTTACAAGCATCAGGCTGAATCTTCCGCCATAATAATAGGAACACAATGTTGTAGGACCATTGAGCAGGAATAGATACTTCACCAGATCGCTCAAGAGAGGCCTTGAGAACAAAGAGTTGAGTAGGAAGAAACATGTAGTTGATTGGTAGATGGAAGATGGATACTCACACCTGATGGCGATACCTTCAACTTATGCATAGTCAGATGCTACTCGATGACATGTGCTAGTTTCACCATAAAAAAATTACCTCCTCCACAGAAGTTACCACTTACCCAGATTACCTGCCAAAATTACCTCAGCTTCTTCACCAAGCTTACCCAAACTTTGGCACCAAGTCAGCCGAAATCCTTTACTAGCAAGCCTACCGCAAACATTGTCCCCAAGCAAACTACAATACTTCATCCACTCCAACAACATATCCACCTACTTGTAAGTCGCCTACAAGTAGCTTGCCCACCTGCTTGCATGCTGCCAATATGTAGCTTACCCACAAGCTTGCCAGATGTCTAGAATTATCTTACACACCTGCTTGCAGCCGCTTATAAGTTGCTGACTCACCAGTTTGCACATGTTTTTACATGCACTGAGGAGGTCAAAACACACCCAAAAGCCCCTACCATTTGATAAAAGGTCAATTTAGGTCGTATTTGTGTTTCAGAGCTAACCACACTATTTGATTCCCATTCCGAGCATGTTCAATAATGCTTTTAAAAAAAATTCACTTTTTAGCTTCTAGTTGAACTTATTTTGCATCTTTTTAGTTAAATTAACACAGAGACCCTCAAACCTCAAACCAACCACGCTCCTAGTCTAATTTGGTTGTTCTGGAAATGATGGATCCATCAGAATCCCATTTCGATGGCATTTCCAAGGAATTTACTAGAAAATCCATTTAGAGAGTTATAATTTCTACTAGCTCAAAATTCAACATAATCACAACTGACTCAACCTAGAACCATCCCAACAGTCCCAAAAGTCACAAATGGCTAGAGATTCCCATACATAGGCTTAAATCAATAGAATAACTACAGACACACAGAAATGACCCGAAGGAACATTACAATATCCCCCACTAATAAGACTTTCATCTGCGAAAGTAAGAACAAAAGCATACATGATGGCTCAAATAGGTCGGAGTGCTTTTCTCGCATCTCTGTCTCTAACTCCCAAGTAGCCTCCTCAACAGGATAGTAAAGCCACTGAACCTAACCATAGGTATAACCCTAGAGTGCAACAATCTAGTATCCCTGGCTAGAATGGCCGCTCACTTCTCAACAATGTCAAATTGTTATCTAAGTCAACAGAGTCATACTGAAGTACATGTGACTCAGCTAGAACATATCAGCGCAATACCAACACATGGAAGACGGCATGTATTGCAGAATAAGGTGGAGGTAGGGATAATCACAAGCCACCAGTCTGACCCATCTTAGAATCCCAAAAGAATCAATCTACCAAGGCTTAAAGCTTGAAGGTGCCATTTTGAGCAAGGTTTTTCATGGATTTTCACTTGGATAAGCTTATGAAACACAAATGCTTTTACTTTTAGTATTTAAATTATGATTTCAACTTGACAATTTTTGTTTCAACCTTGAAATTTTTATGGATTTTCAAGAACGTGATTAAAACTTTAAATAGCCATATCTCCCTCAATTTCTACTCAAATTTGTGGGATGTTCACCCACAAAGTCAATTTTTCGTCTAGACCCTGATATGCTACTAAAATACATTACTTTTGATGCTTAAAATTTGAAATTTTGTATGTTCTCAAAGTGACGTTAGTGGATTTGATGTATTTTTGTGTTTGTTTTTTAGGATTTTTGGAATCAGGATGATTTTGGGCAAAGTTCTACAGAATTCAAGTTTTTGATAATTGATGGAGCATTTTATGGGTCATCGTTTATTCCATGAGCCATAGGATGAGTTGTAGGTTAGATCCACGGAAAGATCGATTTTCAGAAGTTGAAAAGTATGAGTTTCCAGACGAGTCATTGAATTTCTTCATAGCTTGTATGTGATTTCATATGCCAAGGATCAAAAAATATGTTGAATGTTGAATTCAGACGAGGTCACTTATTAGTTGTAAGTCCGATCACAGGTCATGGATAAGATCGTGCCTGGAGGATTGGGATTTTGATGATTTTCTGAAAAGTAAGCAAACAAAACCCCTTGTGGGTCGTAAGTCACAAGATGACCCATAGGAAGGTTTCATAGGTTGAAGACAGTGTTAATGAAGTGCAGATTAAGAAGCCTAGGTATGGGTCATGATTCCATCTATGACCTGTAACCTTATCCGTTCGAGTTGCAAATTCTAATTTTTTCTATTTCATTTTGGATTTGATTTTCACTTATTATAAATTGTTTTTTTTTAAGAGAGACATTCTGGGACGAACAAGATAGGAGTTAACCACTGATACTTTATGCTTGTAATTATTTTTTATTTACATCAGAATTATTACATTTGATTTCTTATGGAGATTTTGGATTTCCTGTTATCAAATCATCATTGTAAATGTTTACTTATGCTATTCCATGATATGATTATTTCATCTGCAACGATTATGTATAGATAAATCCACAACTAGAGTTTTGGGAACCATGAAGGACTAATGAAATAAAAATCAGATAATCCATAATTCTTGAAAAGTATGCATGCATGTATTAATTATCTCTTCATTTATAATGCTTTCTAATAGTGGACAACATTAGAACTTGCTTAATGCTTTGTTACTGGATCAAGGGGGTAATGAATGGGATAAGGGATAATCAACATAGTTCGATATGATCCCTCTCGTCTAATCAACCTAACCGGGTCAAGGGACGGTTGTACTGCAACAAAAGGTAAGGGTTAGTAATGTAACACTGCAGGGATGGATCAAATCACGTAGTAAAATTTTCCTCTCATCTGGATCAAAAAGGTAGGTAAACATAACTTACCATTTCTACATGCTACACACTAGAAACAATTATGATTAACTAGCTATACTAACTTAGAAATTCTTGGGGAACACAATACGCTAGTGACTTCTCTCATTTATTTCGCAACACTTGCTCTTGATAACTTGCTTCTAGTTTAGGCTTAATTATTTCACTTTACAAACTCCCCCCCCCCCTTCAGGAGATAAGTAGATTATTCAACCTAATTTCTCATAATTACTCCAGGTATAGACCTTATTTCTTGTGGGATCGATCCTAACCTCTGCTATATTCTATATTTTGACAGTGAATGCTTATACCTTTAGTTAGAGGTGTAGTTTGGGCGACATCAAAATCTTGGCGTTATTGCTGGGGAATACGGCTTTCAGCCTAATTTAGTTTTTTAAATTTTGAATTAATCCTTATTTTATGTTTTTTTTTTTGTTTTTATTTTGTTGTAGCACATAAATGTACTGTATTCCCAGTACTCATAGTCGAGGCGATCCCTTTTCCCTATTTGACCCAAAGATCCAAAGAACACTAAGAAAAATGGCCCAAGACAACAAAAACAATGTTGCAAATGTTGCACTTAATCGGAATAATGATGATTCACAACCACTTGAGGATCTTAATCCACCATAATAGAATTTGTAAGCTGCTACTAATGCATGGAATCAATATAGGCTTGACTATATAGCAGTGGATGTCACCGGAGCTATTGTGTTACCTTCTTTATGGAATGACACAAAGTTTGTTGTTTTGAGTGAGATGTTGCAGATATTGAAGAATAGAGATTTGTTCATGGGCTTACCATTAAAGGATCTGCGTAAGCATCAACAAAATATCATCTTCATCTGCAAAAGTATGATAAGAAATCAAAATCTGCCCATGGATGTCGTTGGGCTCCGTATCTTCTTATTATCTCTCATAGGCGAAGTGACAGTATGGTTATCCGAACTCCCCTGGAGCACTATCACCACTTGGGAGAAGATGCATAAGGCCTTTTTGGAGAGGTTCTTTCCGATGTAAGCAAAGATGAAGTTGAAGGATCATATCAATAACTTTGAGCAGTTACCCAGTAATTCGATCATTACCACATGGGAAATATTTACAATGCGTTTGAGGAGTGTTTTAGACCATAAGATAATTTATGATACCTTGGTAGAGATCTTCTATTGGGCACTAGATGACAATTGCAAAGTTGTGGCCACACAATTACAAGTGGCTCATTCTTAGATTGTCCATTTTTGGTTGTAACTGAGCTACTAGAAAAGGTTGCAAAGACAAACCATGCATGGGGCTCAAGAGACAAGTTAACTACTAAAAGCTCTTTCTCAGTTAGTATGAATTCAGAGCAGGCCAAGATCAATGAAGAGATGATGCAAGAGTTTGCTTGAACCTATACTAATGTGGGGTTGTTGATGAAACAGAGTCAAGAATGCATAAATGCAGTCAATCATCAGCCTCCACGAGCATCCATGTATAAGGAGTCTTACTATGAGGAGGATACGTGCTTTGTAATTGATCAGATGAGGGGGTTTTGTACCAATGCCCAAGGGTCCAATCAAGACTATTGGTGCCAAGGATGAGGGAATAAAGCTCGAAATTTCAACAAAGAAAATGGTTTCAAGCATAACAACTAAAATGGCTACTATGATAGAAATAGAACAAAAGACAAAGATGGTAATTGGGGATGCATAGATGGGCACAAAATGGTCCTTGCATGCCACCACATAGTCACGATTCTGGGGCTGGTAGTTCAAAGATTAAGGAAATGTTCGATAGATTATTGAAGAAGGTTGAAGCTCGGGATAAGACCTTGAAGGGGATGAAATATGACATCTCAATCATTAATCAGAAGATCAATTCTCATTATGTGGCTATCAAGCAGTTGGAGAAATAGTTTGGTCAGATGTCTACATAGTTAAACTAGCATCAGAAAGGTACACTGCCAAGCAAAATAGTGCAAAATCCAAAGAATTATGGGCAGTGCATCACAATGAAGACATGGGGTAACAAGCAGACTATTAACCCACTGATGTCAGTAGATGATAATGAGGTTAGTGAGGAGATGGTAAAAAGCACAGATAGAGAGACTGGGATGCTAACGCTAAGGATAGGGTGGATGATGAGGTAGTGACATCAAAGAAATTGAAACTTATACCTAGGCCTCCACCTCTTTTCCACTCAAGTAGGAGGAGGAGAAAGGTAAGTTTCAACACTTCAGCTCCATATTAAAGTAGATACTATCAATATTTCTTTCATCGAGGCATTGGAGAAAATGCCCGGGTAAATGAAATTCATAATGACCTAGTGACGAAGAAAAGGATTGTGAGCCAAGAGCTCTCTTAAGATCTTTAGTGTTGAAGTGCTATTGTAACAAGGTCTTTAGTGTAGAAGAAAGAGGATCCAAGAGCATTCACCATACCTTACACTATCGGAGATGTAGACTTTGCAAAGGCATTACGCAACATGGGCGCCAACATCAATTAATTGCCTCTTGTAGTATTCAAGATGTTAGTCATGGGAGCCCCTACACCAAAAAAACATACGGTTGTTGATGGTTGATAGGATAGTGAAGAACCCATGGGGATTCTGTACAATGTTCTTGTTAAAGTGGAAAAGTTCATACTCCTTATAGACTTCGTGATTTTGGATTATGAGCTTGACTTTAAAGAAATGATCATTTTAAGAAGGCCCATTCTAGCCACTAGATAAGCACTAGTAGACATGGAATTAGGTCAACTCAAGTTCAAATTGAATGATGAAGAAGTATTTTTCAACGTTCGTCAGTCCATGAAGAGACTTGATGAGCTGAAGATGGAAGTATGGATACTTGGTGAAGTCTGAGTAACCAAGTTATCTAGGTCGTACCCCGATAACAAATCAGGCACTACTTAGAAGGCAACCCAAGATATTTTTTGTAATTGTTACGTACATGTGTTATTTTTTATCTTTTTGGACTCATATGTGGCTTAATTTTCTTAGTTTTGGTTGTAATTTTAGACTCAAGGACTAGTATATTACAAGGTAATAGTTTGTTCTATGGATAATATGCAAGAATAAGGTTAAGGCATCTAATGACCCCAAAGAGTGCATGAAATAATGCATCGAAAATGCTCGGAATTGTAATTTCCATATATCACAAAATCCATGTGTGATATTAAAAATCTAAGTTCATATTTATGTTCAAGGCGTCACTTTGAGTGGAAAATAGGTCTAATCTAGATTTAAGAGCAAATGATTAGCAATTTTGATTTTCCAAGTGACGATTTCGAAAGAGCTTTTTGGACTCCTGGCAGATGAAGAAATACTATTCTCACGTCCAATCCGTGATGCGAACATGTATATTTTTCTATCCAGTTATTTTCTTGCGGTCCAAGACTTTGAAGTCTTGGTCCTAAGTGTTCCCAAATGTAAACATACCCATACTTAGCTATTTTTCACCCTTATATCATTCTAAACATTCTCCAATATTTATTCAAACACTTATCCAAATATTTTACTCCTAAACTCAAGTGTCAAAACTATTTACGGATTCATAAGGATGGAACTCAAGCTTTAACTCTTTGCCTTCAATTTTCATCAAATTCATCTCCAAAGCTAAGGTATGTGGGTTTCTTTTGATGGGTTCCTTTCACCCATGGTGCTGAAGCCTCCTTTGTACAATAATTTGCATGATTTAAAGATGATTTACTAATGGGTCTTATTTATTATGAAAATCACTGCACACTATGTTGGGCTTGTGAAATTGTGATTGTGTTACTATGTTTTGATCTATGAATCTAAGATGTATTATAATATTTGTTGCCTATTGCTCGAGGGTGTTACAAATTATCTATTGAAGGTTTTACATTGAATGTTCTTGCATGATTTTACTCTTGAATTGCATGGTTTTACACTATCACTACACATCATCTAAGTGTTTGATAAAATATTTGGTTATGGGTTCTTGAGGAATTGAAGGGTCTATGCATATCTTGTGAGATGAACAACTTTATGATGGCGAAATGATAATGAAATGATAATGAGATGATGATGAAATAATGATGGAATAATGATGAAAGGGAATATATGTATATGATGATGAAATGAGTGTATATATGTATATATATGATATTATCTCTATAGTGTTGGGGATGACCAAGCCTAACTCGGGGGGTTGTAGGCCCGGGAAACCTTGTTGAGGGGTTAGTACCTCGATTGCCTAATTTGGGGGGTGGTAGGCCTGGTTAACCTTGTTGGGGGTTTGTACCCATAAACCTTATTGGGGCTTTGCATTCATCAACCCATTGGGAGGTTTGTACTCTATAAACCTGTTGGGGGATTTGTACTCCATCAACCTCATTGGGGTGTTTATACTCCATCAACCTCATGAAGGGATTTGCACCTCATCAACTATCCAAGGGGATGGGAGGCATTGGCTTGCACTAAAATGGTTACTCATTACACTCGTATTATATTCTACGTAAGCATGATTTTACTTCAAGCATCATTCATACATGTCATATTGTTAATAGACTAATTGTTGCATATGATTATGCATTTTGCCTATGATAATTATCACTTGTTGCATTGCGTCCTACATACTTAGTACATTCAAATATACTAACGCATACTCTATGCCTATATGATATCACCATGTAGGAACCGGTGCACCGTTTGATCATCCTCCTCCTCCACGTGGCTAGTTAGATTGTCCTTTTGGTGAGTCCTCCTCTTAGGGGACGTTGCTTATTAACTCTTGCTATGTACTAAGACTATCTTCCTTTGGTTATGCATTGACTATGAGGGTTAGCCCAGTTGCTTGTCTTGGCCCTCGCTCTTATCTATGTAGAAGAGGTATTGTTAGACATGCTTTGTATTTATGCTATGAGCCTTGACTCTCTTGTTTGTTGATGTTATGCCATAAAGGTTTTTCCTTAGTCCCTATTCCCTTTCTTATGCTTATTTCTCAATGACATTTAAATTGCCTCTGTGACCAAATATGTGTAATGATATGCTATGAGGCTTGTTTGGGGTCCCTTCGTGTTCCCCATTCACCATTCACATCTAAGACCTAGGCTTGGGTCGTGACAAGGCAGCAAGCCAGTGGAAAAAAGGGAGAAAAGATAGTTCTATGACTAGTTCTTTGGACCGTGGTTCATACCATAGCCCATACAGTAACTCGTACAACGATTTTCAGTAAGCAAAATTTTGTGCACTATAGTCCACAAGCCAACTTTACAGTCCATAGGCAAAACCATAGGCTGTGAATTGGGCTCGTGGACCACAGGTAAGATTTTGAACTTGCTAAGTATTGGGGCACTTACAAACCAACATATGGGTCGCATGTCTATGTACGCCTCGTAGGTGGATCTGTAAAGCCAAGTCCTGTAAGCTAGTGTTTTAAAACCATGAAAGTAGATGTTACGGGCCGTAGAAATTCTTATGTCCCATAATCCAGGTTTTGTGGGGGTCTAAATCCAATTTAAACCCAACCCAATAAGACGACTAAAAAACGGGGGTAGTTGAAAATTACCCCTTATTTTCCCATTATTTTCAAAACAACCAAGACCTACTTTTTTCTTCCCCAAGTCTGACTACTATCAATTACATCATCATATTTACAGCCAAACTCCAACCTATTTCTGACCAACCACTCACTGTTTTAGCAAAGTTAAGGCTTTGAATTTTTTGGGTTTTGTTTGTAATTTCTCAGCCTTTTGATCAATACTCCAATATGTGTTCTTCCAAAAATTTTATTTTGCCTAGAGAATCGTGTTATCGGTCTAAGTTATTATTGTGGACAGTTCATGATTTTCATGCCCTAATACTTAATATTGGCCTTGAAGGAACTGTAGCATGTATTTATCATTGTGAAATTGCATGAACAAATCCTTAAACTCATTAATAGGTGCTGTAATCATGGTATGAAATTGTTCAATGCCTTGTCGAATGAGTTAAACTTGGTTACCTTATTAAAATCGATACGGTAATGCATGAATGACATATCGAGTGATGAAAATGATTAAATTGGCCATAAAAATAATTTGTTGGTATGTATGCTATGATGTGATTTTGTGAAATCACTTGTTGTATGGGACACATTGTATTATCTTGCCAAGAATGATTAAGTGACTTCGCAAATTAAATAACGATTAAGTGGTGGTTGTGGTACGGTTTGCATGTATCATATTTGATTGGTGGTTAATGGGAATTGCATATGTTTCAAATTTGGGGTAAATTTGTTTACTTGGTATTGAGTGCCATTGCTTTGATGCTATTGAAATTTATATCCTTTTATTGCAAATCATGCTTAGAAAATCATTACAGCTAGCTTGACTAGGATTTGTCTATGATACTTGGTCGTACATTGACGAATGGAACCTACAGGGTGGCCTCGAACTACTCAAGTAGTTGGTTTAGAACAACATGAGGATCTTCTATGGCTCGTAGATTAGTCTATTGCCCATAGTTAGCCCTCATAAGTTTAAACTTGAGATTTGGTTTTCTGAGATATCATCAGACGAATCCATTCATGGGTCGTTGATCATTACACGGCATGTAAGTAGGGTTCGTAGGTCCTTACCTGGAGAATTATAAGTCTGGTAGTGTACTCATGACTCATTCTATGGCCCATAGTCTATTCTAGGAGCCAATAGCTAGCTTCGTAAGTCATTTCTAATAACAAAAATTATTGTACCCTATTTCCTATGAAGGCTTTCTACGACCTATAAATTACCTTACGACTCGTAGGTGAGCCTTCATAGGTCCCTTTGTGTATAATTTTGCAAACTTTTTATTTTTGTCCCTGTTTCATATTCCTCGTATCAAATTATATTATGTTAATTTCAGTTAGGATGGCTCCTAAACCAAAGAAGAGTGAGATTTGGACCCTACAGACAATATTACGTGATGAGCCTTCGAAAACCGTGGTTATTCCTTAGGCCAACGGATCAGTGGAGAAGCTCAACATCCGGCCAAATGAGGGCATTGAGAATCAACACACCAGTGCAGCTATTAGATAGATAGTGCTGCCCAAGACTAAGGCTATAGTTGTTCTTTCTCCCTTGTTTGACGAGGGAGGACCTCAACAAAGTAACTCCACATAGACTCGGACTCCGAATAGTGGTCTCGAGCAGGAACATGTGATAAAGATGAATTTGATTCAGGAGACGAGTCTAGGTTTGAATCCACTAAGTCTATCCCACCAGCAACAGCTCCTCATGCTGCACTGACAAGTAGATGGTGTGTCCGACGCATGTAAGGTATATATCGTGAAGAAATCCAACACAATGAGAAGGGTTAACAGGCTGGACTATATCCGAGAAGCCATGAATGCTGACATCAGGGCATGATAGTGCTCCTGAACTCTGGGACACCATGGCCCAGTATAATTTGGTGTGGTTAGTAATACCATCGAAAAAGTACTCTCCGACACTTGTTCGATAGTTCTATGCTTCATATGTTGCTACCATCATGGAGTCGACCACGAAAAGGAAGATATTTTTTGCATAGCCTCGCATTACTGAGACGATGGTGAGAGGATTCTCAGTTGATATACCTAAGACCACCATTCATCAATTTCTACTTGGTCTTGAGTATCAGGGCGCCATGACTACAATAGAGTATGATTATCGGTTGAGGCAGATGAGGGACCAGGGTGTCGGCTGAAAGGTTGTGTTGATGAGATGGATCACAAACCATATAGCTAAGCAGGGTTTGGACTCTGACTAGATTTCTACTTTAGAGATGATTGTGAAAGAATCACTCATCTTCACCAGCAAGTTTTGATGGGTTATAGTGCGTTCGTAGATCTGACTGACTCAGGCCTATAATACTTAGACACCAGATTGTGAAGTTTTGCTTGTGAAGCATCATTGCTAGATATGATATTAATTAGGCTGGTTTGATAGTTGAGGAGATACATGAGAGAGCCATGAAGAGGTCCACCTCCATTCCCTTCCCATGTTTGATTTATTGCCTAAGTATATAAAAGGGGTGAAGATTTTGCACACTGTGGATACCATGATCGAGGTTCAGAGGAGACTAGATGCCATCCTGATAAAGGCTGATACGAATGTTGTGACCTTCCGATGAGCACCATATCCTCCCATCTGACTGCTTGAGATGTTCACTGAGGCACCACAATCTGAGCCTCCTTCATCTACTACTGCTATTGCTCCAGAAACTGAGGGGCTCCACAGATATATGCTAAGAGACAGATAGGGCCCACCACTACTTTTATTTTTTGTACCAAAGGTCATGCCCACACAACCTTCCTCGTCGGTATATATGCATGTCTGAGGCATTAATTCAGACTCTAGCGCAATGACAGGTTCTCATTGAGTCCTAGTTGACTCAATTGCTACTGTAAATTAGGACATGGGTTCACAAAGGCTATTTCAGAAGCTGAGGATCACATACAAACACACTTTATGGCCACCCTTGACGAAAGACTTGCACTAGTACATGGACGCATTGATGTTTTTGAGAGGAGATAGAAGCAGAGCCTCAGTTCAGTCAGCCAACTAATTTGACAGTTACTCATGCAGAGATCCAGCTGCTCAGTACTGAGATGAGAGCAGCAGTGCTAGCACCACTCGTGCTTCCTATACCAGACACTACTACTGAGGTAGTTGTTAATTTGTTTGCTACTAAGGAGACACCACTCTACACCCCTAGGATTAGGTCTCATCTTAAGGATGATGATCCATATGTTGTAAGATAAAAGGCGATGTTTTTGGAGATGGAGCAGTTCGAGGCCGCTAGACATTGCTCTATTGGTGATGAGATGGCCTACTAGGCATTCGAGCTTGAGAGGGTGAGGGGTATTGGATATACATGCTACCAATATTGAGGAGGACACTAGGCAAGTTGAGGGTTGTCAGACATAACTAGGCACTGGCGCTTAGACGCCCAGGTAAGCACCTTTTACCCCGATGCTTTGCTTTAGCTATATTTTGTTGCATTGAGGACGATGAAAATCTTTTTCCAATAGGGTAAGGGTAGTTATAGGCCTCAAGACCGTCTATGTAACTATGGCCTATAACTATCCTAGTTTTTGAGTCTGCAGTGTTTTCTTACCTGTGTTCTTTCCCTAAGGACATTTACTTTCTGTTGAACCGACATATTTAGGATGCGTAAGTAGTATTAGTAGCTTATTGTACTAAAATCTGTGGCATATATTAGTTTTGATGAAAAATGATACCCATCAAATTTTGTGTGATTAATGTGTTGTTAGGTAGTTTTGATAACAACAATGTGAAATCAGTGATTTACAGCAATTTTTCTAATAAGTAAGGTTTAATTGTGATGAAAAGCATGATCTGAGAGTCTAGATTGATAGTATAATCAGTGCCTAGTATGTGTGAGCTTTGTTGCATGATTCTTATATTGTGTCTCCATTTAACACTTGCCCTATTACTCTGACTACACTGTAGGTTAATTTGTTAGGAAAGGATCTTATGTCATTTCTTATATTAGTCCACTTAGCCTGAAATGACCAATCAAATGCTTGATGTGTCTCCTGATCAAAATGTTTGAGCTTTACATATACAGTTTTCTTTGTAGACACCTAAGTAACCAAGCCTTCTTGAATGTGTAATCCTAAAATTAGCCCTATTCTTCCTTGTATATTGTGTACCTTGACTCAGGCAAAAAGTCTAAGTTGAGGCTAGCTACCAAAAGTGGCCTGGTTCATAGTTTAGATATTATGCACTTCAACTTAGGCCAAAAGCTTAAGTTGAGTATGGCTGTGTAAGGAAAATCACACTAAATGGGGATGAAAGCTAGTGATGTTGCATAAAAAAGGGAAAATTTAAAGGGGTGCAAGAAAAAAATAAATGCCTAAACTGAGAGCTAAAAAGAAAAAGAATATGAAAAGTAAAAGTTAGTAAGCTGAAAATCTTGAATAGAGCACCCAAAAAGGTTTTAAAATAAGGGTAAAAATTACTAGTGTTGGTAGGGAGAAACTGCAAAATAAGGCAGTGTCAAAGAGGATCATTAGTCACTATGTTTTAAAAATATCATACGAAAGCCCCCTAAGCCTATGTTGGAAGCCAAGAAAGTCCTATAATGATCTTAGTCCAAGTAGTCGAAGGGCATGGTCTTGCGTATAAGGGCAAATATATGGTATTGTATGCAGTGTTTGAATATCTATTGTGTGTGTGAGTGAATTTGTCAGTCCCAAGTATTGAATTTGAATATACCATCATGAGTGAGATATGAGACTTCTTTTTGAGAGGGCACTTAAGTTACATTATTAATTCTAGGCTATTTTAGTGAGTGTGGCTTATCCATGATTATCTTGCTTGTTATAGTTGCACTGTCGCGTATTGATCTTCATGAGTTTGTTTGATAATTATCTGATATACACTCTTGCGTTGGATTGGGTATCTATGGTTGATTTACAGATGATGTATGCCATTAGACTGATTTTTGTGTGTTGTTATATTGCTTATGTAAATTGAGTCCGTTGCTTGATGAGAAGTAACAACTTTAAGTTGAGGGATGTTCATGCGCTACTAAAATACAACACTTTTGATGCTTAAAACTTGGAATTTTATGGGTTCTCAAAGCATTGTTAGTAGATTTGATGTGTTTTTACTTTTGTTTTTTATGATTTTAGGAATCAAGATGATTTTGGGCAAAGTTCTATAGAAGTTAAGTGTTTGATAATTTATGGAGCTTTCTACGGGCCATGGTTTATTCCACAAGCCATAGGATGAGTCGTGAGCTAGATCCAAGTAAAGGCCAATTTTCAAATGTTGAAAAGTACGAGTTATTAACAAGCCCTAGAGTGCTTCACAGCTCGTTTGTGAGTTCGTATGCCAAGGTTCAGTAAATATCATAAATGCTAAATTGTTATTGGACAAGGTCACTTACAAGTAGTATGTTCGATGACAGATCGTAGATAAGATCGTACTTGGAGGATCAGAATTTTTATGATTTTCTAGAACAGTTAGCAAACGAAACCCCTTATAGGCGGTAAGTCAGAACATAACCCATATGAAGGTTCTGTAGGTTGAAGACAATTTTTGTGAGTACAAATTACGAAGCCCAGGTGCAGGTCATGATTCTATCTACGGTCCGTAACCTTGTCCATCCGAATTTCCGATTTCAGTTTTCCTATTTCATTTTAGATTTGTGTTTTACTTATAATAAATAGGCTTTTTCATTTTTTTAGAGAGATGGTAGGGGGAAAAAAAGATAGAAGTTAGAACAATGATACTTTATGCTTGTGATTATTTTTGACTTTACATTGGGATTATTACATTTTGATTTCTTGTGGAGATTTTGGAATTTTTGTTGTTTAGTTCATCAGTATAAGTGTTTAATTGTACTATTTCATAACATGATTCTTTAATCTATAATTAACATGCATAGCGAAATCCATAACTAGGATTGTGGGAACCATGAAGAACTAACAAAGTAAAAACTAGATAATCCATAATTCTTGATAAGTGTGCATGCATGTATTAATTATCTCTTCATTTAGAAAGCTTTTTAATGGTGTCCAATGTTAGAACTCACCTAATTCTTCCTTACTGGATCATGGGGGTAATGAATTGGATAAGAGATAATCAACATGATTCAGTGTGATCCCTCTCATCTAATCAACCTAATAGGATCAAGGGAGGTTTGAACTGGAATAAAAGGTAAGGGTTAGTAGTGCAACATACTGGGGATGGATCAAATCACCTAGGTAAATTTACATCTCGCTTGGATCAAAGGGTTAGGTAAATATAACTTACTAGTTATGCACGTTACACACTATAAAAGTTACAGTTATCTGGCTAAATAAGTTAGGAATTCATGGGAACACAACATCCTAGTTACTTCTCTCATTGATTTCGCAACACTTGCTCTTGATAACTTGCTTCTAGTTTGTCACGCCTCAAAGTCCCGTTAAGGCGGACTGGCACCCGTTGCCGATAAGGATTGGGAGAACCAACCTATATCTATGTTCTATGTATACATATTTTAAGGAATTTTCTATGTTTGGCATGCTTCTAAGAAGATAAACGGTAGTAACAATCTAAAAGGAGATACACATAGCTAGGCCATTGAGGCCACGGTGTCTAATGTACGAGACATGACCATACTTTAATTTACATAGTATACAAAGCCTCTAGTCGAGAGAAAGTATCCATAAATTTTTGGGACAAGCCCCGTCTGAATTAACTGTATAATGTAAACATATAAACTTTAAACACACACAAAGCTCCAAAGCAACCTGGAGCTTGGTAACAGTAGCTGAATGTCCTATACTCTACTGGGGAGATCTACTAGCACCTGTACCTGCAGCATGAAATGCAGGTCTCTCGCAAGGGACTCAGCATGAGATAATGTACTGAATATGTACGGCAGTAAATATTATGTATGAAATAACAACTCAAATGAAACCATGCACTAGTGTAGAATAAGAGACCACCTTTAAATATACTCTGGGATCGTATACTTTATGTTCTTTATATTGCTTTACCTTTACTGTATAATCTGTGCACATCATGTACTGTAAATGACCAACTGATTAGTGGTAAACTGTATCGGGATCATCCCTGGCTAGGTTATTCCTTAATCCCTCGGGCTACCACCTGTGACAGGATCGTCCCTGGCTAGGTAATGCTTCCACCCCTCGGGCTACCACCCATCAAAAACTGTATACTTTATCTTTCAATTACCTTAAAGATTATTCTTTTGGTGGTCATAATATTGGAGATATAAGGCTGTATTATGCAGCAGGTGACATGTAAATAATTGCAC
>JAPFFP010098561.1:0-19977 GCA_026153255.1 Solanum medicagineum | reverse complement strand
GACACACTAGGTCTTATAAAACCCTTCTCCAATAAGTCTTTTAACTGCTCTTTTAATTCACGCAATTCTGCCGGGGCTATTCTATATGGAGGGATGGAAATAGGTTGAGTGCCTGGAAATAAGTCAATACCAAAATCTGTTTCTCGTTCTGGAGGTAAGCCTGGAAGTTCTTCAGGGAACACATCAACAAATTCATTCACTAGTTGAACTGATTGAAGAGTTAGTGATTCCGCCTCCGTATCCCTCACTCTAACTAAATGACATATATACCCCTTAGATATCATCTTTCTGCCCTTAAAATAAGAGATAAACTTATGGTTTGGTGCCCCAATATTGCCTTCCCATTCAAGAACTTCCTCATTTGGAAAGTGGAAGTACACTTTCTTTGTTTGGCAATCGACGGTGGTATAGCAAGAAGCTAACCAATCCATGCCCATTATAACATCGAATTCCACCATTTCTAGCTCAATAAGGTCAGTCAATGTGTCACGATCACAAATAGTTACCACATAGTCATAATAAATCCTTCTAGCCATAATAGATTCACCAGTTGGTGTGGACACTTAAAATGGTTTGTTCAATAATTTGAGTGTTCTCTTAAGCTTCCCAGCAATTAGTGGGCTAATGTATGATAGTGTAGAACCAGGATCAATTAAAGCATATACATTATGTGAAAAGATGGACAATATACGTGTGACCACATCAGGTGAAGCTTCCAAATTTTGCCGACTCCCAGAGCATAAGTGCGATTCTGGACTCCGCTAGAGCTAGCTGCCCCTCTAACACCTCTACCAAGATGCATAGGTGCTTGTTGACCCCTACCTAATGGAGGAACTAACGATGATGATACAACAACTAACCCAGTAGATTGTGCTATATCACCCATACATCTCCTCTGATAATCTCTCATCATATGCCCTAGCGCACCACACCAATAACAAACATCTGTCCCAACACGACATATACCTGAATGACTCCTTCCACACTGTTTACAAGGCTACGTAGGGGTCATTTGCTGGCCTTCCAAATATCTCGCTGTCAGGGCGCCTTGCCCTTCACTTCTTGGACCAAACTGATTTCTCCTAGACCCTTGAAGTTGTGATGGAGCACTGGCTTTACAGTAGGAGGATGATGGCCTAGGCGGTCTATTAAAAAACCGAGGCCTAAGCTAACCTTGGGGTGGTGTAAACTGCCCTGTAGACCTGGTCCTCTTAGACTGCGCCCTTTCTAACTCTTGTGTCCTTCTCCTTTGCCTCTAGTCCTCCAATTTCTGTGCAAAAGCTTGCATTCTCGCTTTTATCCATGTCTTTATTCAAGGAAGAAATCGTACAGTCTATAACCAGATATGTATCCAATCTATCCACATACCGATGAACTCTATCTACCATAGTCGCAACTACATTAGGAGCATACCTGGCCAGGGAATTAAAGTGAAGGCTATACTCCCTCACACTCATATTCCCTTGGTGGAGATTCAAGAAATGATCTGCATGCGTCTCTCAGATCTCTAACAGTAAGTAATGGTCAAGAAATGCCTTTTTGAACTCCTCCCAGGTAGTTGGGCGTGCATCAATACCCTTAGATTACTTCCAAGCTTCATACCACAATATAGCCACACCCTTCAACCTGTATGTCTCTAACTCGACATCTTCTGTACCAGTCAAATGCATAACATCTAAAGTGCGCTGAATCTGATCAATAAAGTCATGGGAATCTTCATTAGGATTTGACCCAGTGAAGGATGGAGGGTCCAAATTAAGGAAATCACATATCCTTGTGCCAGCTGCCCTATTCGCACCACCTGCACTTATAACCGGACCTTCCTGTCTTTGACCTTGGCCAACAACTATACGGGTCAATAGTTGTACTGCATTTCTCAAATCCTACACGGTAGCATCGATAGGTGGTTCTGGGGGAATTTCACCACTTTTGGGTTCATCAGGAGCTGGAGGGGTTGGAGATGTCTATGACAGAGACTCATTTTGAGCCTCATTTCATTGTCACACCTGACTGGGTATACCAACCACCACTTCTACTCCCTTCCTTTTACCTTTGCTCTTCCTGGTTTCTGGCATACTTACTGTACAAAACAATTTAGGGGTTAGACACAATCCACCTATTACACTTAGCTCTACAGCAAGATCTAAAGAATGAAAAGAAAGTAACCACTCCTAAATGTCACATAGCCTCTTGCTTATAAATGCGGTGCAAAACACATCGATAAATAAGGCTCTACATAGACACAGCTTTGTAAACTCCCTAGGATGACCCGCTCTGATACCACTTTTGTCACGCTCAAAGTCCCCTTAGAGCGGACTAGCACCCGTTGCCGATAAGGCTCTTGAGAACCAACCTGTATCCATGTGTTTTCTATACATATTATAAGGGATTTCTATATTTGACATGCCTTTAAGAAAATAAACAGTGATAACAAGCTAAAAGGAAATGCATATGGCTAGGCCGTTGGGGCCACGTTGTCTAAAGTACGAGACATGACCACAGTTTAATTTACATAGTCTACAAAGCCTCTAGATAAGGAAAAGTATCTGATAAGGGTCGGGACAGGCCCCGCCTCAGCTAATTATACAACACAAAAATATAAGCTCTAGACACACAAAACTTCGAAGCAACCTGGAGCTTGGTAACAACAACTGGATATGTTGTACTCCTACTGGGAAGATCTACTGACACTTGTACCTGCAGCATGAAATGCAGGTCCCCCATAAGGGACGTCAGTACAAGATAATATACTGAATATGTAAGGCAGGAAACACTGTATATGAAGTAACAACTCAAATGAAACTATGCATTGGTGTAGGATAAGAGACCACCTTTAGTTATACTGTGGGATCATGTGCTTTATGTTCTTTTTATTACTTTACCTTTACTGTATAATCTGTGCACAACAAGTAATACAAAGGACCAACTGATCAGTGGTAAATCTATATCGGGATCGGCCCTGGCTAGGCTTTTCCGTTAACCCCTTGGGCCACCCCTCGTGATTGGATCGACCCTGGCTAGGTGATTCTTCCACCCATGGGGTTACCACCCATCAATAAACAATATATTTTACCTTTCAATTACCTTTAAGATGATTATTTTAGTGGTCACAATATTGGAGCTGTAGGACTATAGATGCAGCATGTGACATGTAGATACTCATACAAGACAAGATGATAATGAAAAGTGTATGTTACATAAATAATGAAATGTGTATGAGATGAAACAACTCGTGAACTTTACTTAACAACAAGAACCCATGTAACTTGGCATCGACGTATGTATGCAGATTTGAAAGTGACTATATACGGGAGCATATGAACATATGAAAGAGTGGTGACATGGTTAATAATTGTGTCGGAGTTGGTAAGTACCTTTATGTGCCAAGGAGGGATTTATGTTTCATGCCAAATAATATGAACTCAAGTAGCCTTATATACCTCACTATACGACCTCGATATAACCTTCCCTTCCTCCAAATATTTATTTACAACATAGTAGGTGATAAAACTAGCATTAGCAGCCAAAAGATACATCTTGGCAGCCCAATCTCATAAAAAATAATAACATACGGGCAGCAAGCGTATAATTATAAACCCGAGCATATTCTTTCAACCTTTCCACCCCTAATCATATTTTCTAATACACATTATCATATACATATCATGTGCAGCCTATTTTAGTGCCATAACAGTCTTACAACAACCCACAAAGCACAACACATAATAATTCTACACAACATACAAATAGGTGGCATAACGTTACGTCCCTTCGCCACATTTTGACATCGACAATCCTGAACCTGTTTCAACTTTATCGAAACTGTCCTCAACCCATTTATACATAGAAACAGCCCTAAAACAGTCTTAGAACAATACTAAAGCAGTCATGAAGGACGTGAGGTAATAGTTTTCCATCCATCAGCCCACAAGTTCGTACTAAGAGTACAATTGCGATGTCCTATAAGAACTCACTTTCGCGGAATGTAAAAGTGGTGCAGTAGCTTAGTTAAATCACTAACAAACTATACCTTGTTAAGAAAATAAGTCTTACTTCATAATTGAATCAACCAAGAAGAGAAAATCCTCTTGAATAACAGGAAAAGTTCACAATAATCTTTAGGACACATGCTGTCCAAATTTTTCAGCATATACCTAACCAACATAGTTTCTTGTTTTTCATGAAGAAACCTTACTAAACACACAACTATAATTACTAACCTTTACCTTCAAGTTTAAGGTCCTCCTTAAGAACCCTAAAAGCATCTTTTGGCTGCTTTACAAAGTCAAGAAAGAAGAACAAAGAAGCTTTGTGAAAGCTGAAATTTTCCAAGTCTAAGAATGAATTATTTTTGCTTCTTGTAACCCCTTTTAAAGGATTACTTTGGCCGACTTTCTTTTACCTTTTAAGCCTTATTTTATCAAGTTGGTAATGTACCATTTTTCCCCTTTCACGTGGGCCTTATTGGGTTGCAAACTAATAAGCCTTGGCTGCCCATGTTTCCCCTTTCTCTTAGTTATTTTGGGCCTAAATTATTAAAGAAATTATTATGTCTTTGGGCTTGTTTAATATCCTTCTTGGGCTGAAAATATGGTACATTTATGATGCTAAAATATGGGCTAAAGTTAAACCCTTAACACAGACTTTATTCATAATCGAACTTGGACAAATTCGACGTTGCTCCTCGTCTCCGTTTAGCTAGCAATTTAAGCTAAGCAAGTAGGTGACTCACCTGCTAGTTTCCTAAGTCCTACAAGAACCTTAATTCTCTCACTTTGTTTAGGGTTGTGATCTCCTAAATTTGACATAAAACTTATTTACACTTGACCCTCTTCAGCGTTAGACATACATATCCCCTCTAATATGAGATTCAAGAACTTTTAAAAATGGGAGCTAATTTAACCAAATCAAATCATGTTTTATTTGCATAGTACTAGTAATATAAGATGTAGGGTGTTACATCAGCCCTTTGTAGTTGATCAAAAAGGTCATCGATCCTTGGTAGAGGGTACTTGCTTTTTATTGTAACCCTATTAAGTTGTCGATAGTCAATGTAGATTCTAAGAGAACCATCTTTTTTCTTCACAAATAACACCAGTGTACCCCAATGTAACTTACTCAGCTTTATGAAACCCTTCTCCAACCAATCCCTCAATTGATCCTTCAACTCCTTCATTTTCGTCGGGTCCATACGATAAGGGGCAATGGAAATGTTTTGGATATCAGGAAGGAGGTCTATACCAAAGTCTATTTCCTTTTTGAGAGGAGCACCGGGAAGCTCATCAGGAAAAACACCATGAAACTTATTAACCACCAGAACCGACTCAATAGGAAGGACTTAGGACTCCACATCCATAACCCTTACAAGATAACAAAGGAAACCCTTAAAATCAACTTTTAGGCTTTAAGACAAGAAACGAATCTACCCTTGACCACCACATCATGACTTTTCCACTCAAGGATGGGCTCATTAGGGAATTGGAATTTAACCCTATGGGTTCTACAATCAATAGAAGCATAATATGCATACAACCAATCCATCTCAAGAATGACATCAAAATCCACCATATCTAATTCAACAAAATCACAAGTCAAGACTTTGTGCGATATAAACACCTAATTTCTATAGACTTTTCTAGTAACAATAGACTTACCAACGGGGGTAGACACTTCATATGGTTCACACAACAATTCGGGACTCACATAAGCTTTTTGGCAACAAAAAAGAGTAAATAAAGAAAGAGTGACACCCAGATCTATCAATGCGTACACATCAAAATCAAAAACCCTTAACATACCGGTGACGACATCGGGGACCTCACCCTTGCCTTCCTAGAAGAGCATAGAATCTATTTTGCCTTGGAGTACCCCCTTGTTGGCCTTCCTTTTCCCTTGGACCCGCATTAGTACCATGGCCTTGAGGATGATCATCTCTTCTTTTGTTTTCAGCATGAGGACAATCCACAACCTTATGACCCACTTCAACATAACCATGGCAAGCATTAGCATTTCTCAAAAATGGACCACTACGATTTCTACCACATCTTTGGCACTTAGGATTATACACTCCACCACCACTACCTTGGAATCTTGGATTATCACTAGCAAATCTCCTATTACGACCATTGGAAGAGCCTTGGCCTTGGAACTTGTGGCCTTGAGGAAATTGGTCACCCTTAGAACTTTGGTAACTACCTTTAAATCGAGCCATCTTGGACTCACCACTTCTTCTTTTCTAAGTTTTTCCCCCTTTAATGCTCATCATACGTCATGAGACAGGACAAATCCATATCACCCACTAATATGGCGGTACGACACTCCTCATTAACCAAGTCGGACACCCCCGTCATGAATTTGTTCACTTTTGATCTAGGCTCGGCAACCGATTGCGGGGCATACTTGGTGAGCCTGTTGAACTTGAGCACATACTCCCTCATACTCATGGAACCTTGCTTAAGGTTCATAAACTCCATCATTTTAGCCTCTCTTAGCTCGGTAGGAAAGAACCGATTGAGGAATACGTCTTTGAACTCCTCCCAAGGAATAACATGATCATCTCTCCTCTCCAAATTTGGGCCACACCTTTGAGTTGGTAGGCCGCTAACTCTGTTTTCTCTTACAAATTGACCCCCATGAGAGATAGCACTTTATACACCACATCGATGAACTCTTGGGTATCCTCTTTCGGCTTGGATCCATGGAACTCTGGTGGGTTCATTCTTGTGAAATCCCTCACCCTAAAGGCCAAAGTGAGAGCATGAGGGGCTTGGGCCCCTTGGTTCATTTGGTTGGTCATAGCATGGGCCAACATTATGATAGCATCTACGAACTCTTCTTGGGCTACCCCTCCAACTTGTGGAGCTTGAGGAGCGGGAGGGGTCCGTTGCTCCTCGGGAGTACGGGCTCTCCTTAGTCTCCCCCTTGGAATTGGCATGATCTAGAAGGAAACAGGAGCATTCTTTAGGGGAAAAGCCTTATAGTTACCCCTAGAGCACGATATTAAACATGAAGAAGTAGCTTCCCATTCATAGTTGCGGCGTGCTTCACAACTATGAATAAGACTCTAATTGACGTAGTATATTGGATTTCTGAGGATCATTAACAACCTAGTGCTCTGACACAAAGCTTTTCACGATCTAAGCCTAACGCCTAGATATGACACGGCAAATGGGAACCCTAAGGGATCCAAACAAGCCTCTTAGCATATCAATCATACATCCTTGGTCACGGAAGCATAATAAACAACAAGAAGAGATATAATAAAAAAGGAAGGTGGACTAAGGAAATCTTGATATTCATAAAGCATATGGAGTCAAACTCATAGCATAAGTACATCATAGTATCCATCAATACCTCTAAAATGGAATGGAGCGGGGGCCAAGACACTTTCCAGGCTCACCCTCATAATAACAAGTGTTAACATAATAAAGTCTCAAAATAGCACGAGTTACATAGATGGTGTCCTCGGACTTGAGGACTCACCAATGCTTATCATCGAAGTATCGAACTAGCCACGTGGAGGATAATCAAAAGGTGCTCCGGTCCCTACAGGTAATATCATGTAGGCATAGAGTATGCATTAGTAAGTTTGAATGTACTAAGTATGCGGGATGCAATGCAATATAGATATGAGCTAATATGTTCAAAATGCATAAACAAAAGCAATGGATATATATAATCTCAACATGGCATGCATGATTAATGCTTATAATAAAACATTCAACTTGCATAGTACATAATACATGTATCGGAAGAGACCTTAACTGACATAAACCAAGTGAGCAACTACTTGAAATCCAAGGCATGTCACCCCCTTGGTAAGGTGATTGAGGCATTTCACCCCCTCAACAAAGTGATCAAGGCATGTCACCCCCTCGACAAGGTGTGGTCTACTTGCCATATTAGCCATACAATGAATAATCTGAGACATGTCACCCCCTCGTCAAGGTGATCGAGGCATGTTACCCCTCGACAAGGTATGGTATAACTAGATGGATCCATCAGAAAACCATAAGAGAGATCATGTATAATCCTGTAGTGGCACATAGTTTAGAGACCAAGACTTTATATAAGGACCCTTTGAGTCGAGCCCCATCTTAAGTCTCAATTGGTGCTAAGTCTACTCCAACGGAAAACTTGAAATAATCATACTTTAATCATAACATGAATAACATGTAAGAGACATGATAACATGACTTGAGTAGCTCATAAACATGTTTGACCTCTAATAATGAGCCTAACTTGAACATGAAAATAGATAACAATCATACATGATGCCTTGCTTTAACATGAATAGATCACAAGAGGTAAAAATCTTAAAATAGGGCTTAACTTGATACTTGCAATATCATAGATACTTTTCATGAATTCAATACATACCTGAAAGCCCTTAATCATCATGAAGTCACTTTACTTGTAAATCATGTAATAAATCATCAATAACTTGAGAATTCTGGCAATGTCATTTTATCTAACACATGGTAGGTTCATGATACTTGTTCAAAATCATGCAATTAAAGAGTAAAATAACATGAGTAAACTTAATGCAAATCAACCCACCAATATATAGTAAAACCCTCATGTAAGGTACCTTGAAATCCATCACAAAAGCTCATAATAGTTCATGGTTTCATAGCTCAAAACATGCATAGTCTCAATAGACAAAACCAATTCATGGTATAAGCTTGAAATAGATAGTCATTCCTAATCAATCAATACTTCATAAAACCCCTAATATAATTTATGTTCATGATCTATGATAAAAGATACCCATAGGTAATGCAACTTGAAACATGCAATTTTCATGAAAAAGGAAGGTTGGGCTCCACGGGTGAGGACCCAATCGATAAAACCCACAATCTTAAACATTGAATCATTAAAGGTGAACCTGAAGTAGTCTTAGCACTTGAAATGAATCCTTGAGTTCCAAAGTTGAGCTTGAGATCTTTAGATTTGAATGAGAGAATTGATAGAGTCTTAGAGGTGTTTGAGAGAGAATTTTGTAAGTTATAGAGTTGAAAAATATTTAAGTATGGATGATTTCACGTTTTAGTGGGCATGGGGCTATGACCTTAATGCCCTTGGGTGCATAAGAAAAATAAAGGAAAAAGTTTTACTAGTCCGCGTCTAGTTCGTTACGTAGACCAATTGCGAAGGAATTCCGCGCCCCTGGCATGTCGCGGCCAGGCACAGATACTCGCTGGAAATCAGATATTAGTGAAAACTATTTTTCGCTACGGGTCCTCTAAAATCCGGGTTAAACCCACTTCCCACCAATTTTGCCCCTTGATCGAGAATATGAAGTCAGATTTTTTATATCACATATAGATTTTGAGATATATAGAAATTATGATTATGGGCATTCTGAAGCAAATTTTTGGGGTGTTTCGATATCTTCCCTTGGGAACATTCACCCCCGAATGTCAAAAGAACATTCACAAGAGAAGCAATCATGAAGACTTCAGCCCGACATGAGTGAAATAAATGCATTTAAATATCATTTTCATAAATCTCAACATGAATGTCAAAAATCACCATAAACTTGTTACCATGAACATGAATGGATGCAAAATGGCATAAGGGCTGAAACTTAAGACTTGAAATCATATAGGGGACTTAAACTAGTACCTTCGACTTTAGTAGAGTGGAAGAGATATGGATATTGCTTTTTCATGTCTGCCTCGGCTTCCCATGTGACACTTTCAACTTGTTGATTCATCCAAAGGACCTTGATGGAAGCTATATCTTTGTTTCTCAACCTCTTCATTTGTCTATCCAAAATCTCCACCGGGACCTCCTCATAGGTCAAATTATCTTCTACCACACCTACAACATCTGAGGGCACTACACTACTTAGGTCACCCATACACTTTCTCAACATGGACACATGGAAGATCGGATAAACCATATTAACCTTCATAGACAACTCCATCTCATATGCAACCTTACCCACTCTCATCAAAACTTTATAAGGACCTACAAACCTTGGGCTTAAGTTTTCTTTCTTTCCAAACCGGACCACACTCTTCATGGGTGATACCTTCAAGTAAACCTAATCACCAACCATAAACTCAAGATCTCTTCTCCTCACATCGGAGTAGGACTTTTGTCTACTTTGGGTTGTTTTCAGTCTCCCCCTTATCAATCTCACCTTCTCCAAGGCTTCAATAACAAAATTCGGACCTATCAAGGTCATCTCCCCCACTTTAAACTACCCGACCAAGGTTCTAAAATGTCTACCATATAAAACTTCAAAAGAGTCATACCAATGCTTGAGTGGTAACTATTGTTGTAAGCAAACTCAATAAGTGGAAGATGTTCATCACAACCACCCTTAAACTCCAAAACACAAGCTCTAAGCATATCCTCAAGAGTTTGGATAGTCCTCTCAGCTTGACTATCCATTTGAGGGTGAAAAGTCGTGCTAAGCTTAACCTTCGTACAAGACCTCGTTAGAAGGATCGCCAAAAGTGAGAAGTGAATTGAGCACCACGATCCAAAATAATAGACAAGGGTATCCCAAGAAATCTAACCAACTCATGTATATACAACTTGGCATAATCTTCGGCACCATAAGTAGTTTTGATCGATAGAAAGTGAGCCGACTTTGTCATTCGATCCACAACAACCCAAAGAGAGTCAAAGTGTTTTCTAGTCCTAGGCAACCAAACCATAAAATCCATGTTGATCTCTTCCCACTTCCAAGTAGGAATTTCTATGTCTTGGGCTAGGCCACCGGCCTTTGACGTTCGGCTTACACTTGCTGACAATTGTGACATCCGGATATGAACTTAACAATGTCCCTCTTTATACCACCCCACCAATACACCTCCCTCAAGTCTCTATAAATCTTTGTAGAACTGGGGTGAATAGAATAGGATGAATTATGGGCCTCATTCAAGATCAACTCCCTTAAGTCATCAACCTTAGGCACAGATAACCTACCTTGGTACCTAAAGGTACCATCCTTGGGAGAAAACCTCCACTTTACCATCTTTTACCAACGCCTTCAATTCTAACAATGTGGGGTCAAGATCTTTTTTTGACTTTACATCCTCAACCAAAGAAGATTAAGAACCATCAACAATTATTACACCACTATTTTTGACTTCATTAAACCTAACCCCCAGTCTACCCAACTGGTGAGCTTCTCTAGCCACCTCTTTGCCACCATCATCAACATGAGCTAGACTAACTAGGGACACTCTACTTAGAGCATCGGCCACAACATTATCTTTGTCGGGGTGATAATGCACACTAATATCATAATCTTTAAGGAGCTCTAACCACTTTCTTTGTCTGAAGTTAAGATCTTTTTGTGTGAACACATATTGGAGACTCTTGTGGTTGGTAAATATATCAACATGAACCCATACAAGTAACGACACCAAATTTTCAAAGCAAACACCACGACCATCAATTCAAGATCATGGGTAGGATAATTCTTCTCCTGCACCTGAAGTTGTCTAGAGGCATATGTTATCACCTTGTCATTTTGCATCAAAACACACCCCAAACCAATTCTTGAGGCATCACAATATACCACAAACCTTTCTAACCCTTTCGATAGAGCCAAGATAGGAGCGAAAACAAGCTTATCTTTTAAGGTTTGAAACTCTTTTCACATTCATCGCTCCACACGAATTTTGCCTTCTTTTGGGTCAACTTTGTCATTTGGGAAGTAATAGAAGAAAAACCATTCACAAACCTCTGGTAGTAACCCACCAAACCTGAAACTCCTATATCTGATGAAGTCAGAGGTCTAGTACGAATGAGTAAATACAACTATCTCAAATGAAAATACAAAGCTTTTTGGTAAATGTCTAATACAATGTCTTAAATAGAATGTAATAAGGGAAATCTCAAAAGATCCCCAACGACTCGAAGTCTGAGCCTCACCACTATGATATGGGATAGAAGAAGATCTCTGATGGAATAGAGCCAACTACTATGTGTGGGTGCCTATGCTCGATCGTTTCACGACCCAAGCCTAGGGCCTAAACGTGACACAGCGAATAGGAACCCTAAGGGGACCAAACAAGCCTCTTAGCATATCAATTGCACATTCTTGGTCGTAGAAGCATAATAAACAACAACAAGAGATATAATAAAAAGAAAAGCAGGACTAAGGGAAATCTTGATATTCATAAATCATATAGAGTCAAGCTCATAGCATAAGTACATCACAGTATCCATCAATACCTCTAACATGGAATAGAGCGGGGGCCAAGACACTTTCCAGGCTCACCCTCATAATAACAAGTGTTCAACATAATGAAGTCTCAAAATAGCAAGAGTAATATAGAGAGTGCCCTCTGACTTGAGGACTCACCAATGCTTATCTCCGAAGTATCGATCTAGCCACGTGAAGGATGATCAAAAAATGCTCTAGTCCCTACATGGTAATATCATGTAAGCATAGAGTATGCGTTAGTATGTTTGACTATACTAAGTATGCGGGATGCAATGCAATGTAGACATAAGCCAATTTGTTCAAAATGCATAATCATAAGCAATCGATATATATAATCTCAACATGACATGCATGATCGATGCTTGTAATAAAACATGCTTGTAAAACATTAAACTTGCATAGTACATAATACATGTGCGGGAAGAGACCTTAATCGACATAAACTAAGCGAGCTACTACTTGGAAACCAACGCATGTCACCCCCTTGGTAAGGTGATTGAGGCATGTCACCCCCTCAACAAAGTGGTTGAGGCATGTCACCCCCTCTACAAGGTGTGGTCTGCTAGCCATGGTTTCCATACAATGAATAATCTGAGGCATGTCACCCCCTCGTTAAGGTGATCGAGGCATGTTACCCCTCGACAAGGTATGGTATAACTAATGGATACACTAGAAAGCCATAAGAGAGATCATGTACAATCCTATGGTGGCACATAGTTTAGAGACCAAGACTTTATATAAGGATTGCTTGAGTCGAGCCCCCATTTTAATTCTCAATCAGTGTTAAGTCTAATCCCACGAAAAGCTTGAAATAATCATACTTTAATCATAACATGAGTAACTTATAAGAGCTATGATAACATGACTTGAATAGCTCATAAACATACTTTACCTCTAATAGTGAGCGTAACTTGAACATGAAAGTAGATAATAATCATACATGATCCCTTGCTTTAGCATGAATTACTTACAAGAGGTAAAGATCTTGAAATAAGGCTTAACTTGTTACTTGTAACATCATATATACTTTTCATGAATTCAATACTTACTTGAAAGCCCTTAATCATCGTGAAGTCACTTGACTTGTAAATCATGTAATAGATCATCAATAACTTGAGAATTTTTGTCATGTCATTTTATCTAACACATGGTGGGTTCATGATACTTGTTCAAAATCATGCAATTAAAGAGTAAAATAAGATGAGTAAACTTAATGCAAATCAACCCACCAACATATAGTAAAACCCTCATGTTGGGTACCTTGAAATCCATCACAAATGCTCATAATACTTCATGGTTTCATAACTCAAAACATGCATAGTCTCAATGGACAAAATCAATTCATGGTATAATCTTGAAACAGATAGTCATGCCTAATCAATCAATATTTCATAAAACCCCCAATAAAATTTATGTTCATAATCCATGATAAGATATACCCATAGGTAATACAACTTGAAAACATGCAATTTTCATGAAAAAGGAAGGTTGGGCTCTATGGGGGAAAGGACCCAATGGGTGAAACGCACATACTTTAAACCTTGAATCCTTAGAGGTGAACTTGAAGAAGTCTTAGAGCTTGGGATAAATCCTTAAGTTCCAAAGTTGAGCTTGAGATCTTTAGATTTTAATGAGAGAATTGATAGAGTCTTAGACGTGTTCGAGAGAGGGTTTCGTGAGTTATAGAGTTAAAAAATGGCTAAGTATGGGTGCTTTCACATTTTAGTAGGCATGGGGCTATGACGTTAATTCCCTTGGCTGCATAAGAAAGACTAAGGAAAAAGTTGTACTGGTCCGCGTCCAGTTCGCGACTCGAACCAAATGTGGAGGAACATTTTACACTGCTTCGCGCCCCTGGCGCACACGACCAGGGCGCAGATGCTCTCTTGAAATTGGAAATTAGTAAAAATTATTTTTCGCTATGGGTCCTATAAAATCTAGGTTATATCCATCTCCCAAGCAATTTTGCCCCCTGGTCGAGAATATGAAGTTGGATTTTCGATATCACACACGAATTTCGAGATATATGAAAATTACGATTATAGGCATTCTAAAGCACATTTTTGGGGCGTTTCAAATCTACAGGGAAAGGAAATAAGATAGGGATGAGCACACTGAAATGTACCCAGTAGGTTCAACCGACTGGGTAAAAGAAATTGAATACGCATGTAATTACTAAAAGCCTCTACCACCTGCATCACAAGGTTTGTACATATATATATATAGTGACCCTCTAGATCATTTTTGTAATTCTGTGGTTACTTGTTGATTTGAGCATTTGTATAATGACCTCGGGTCGTTGGTGATTTTTTTGGGACTATTGGGATGGCTATCGGTTGTGTTTTGTGGGAGTTATATAGATTTTTTGAGTTAATCGGGGAAGTTATACTTGTAAAATAAAGTATTCAGGTAAAGTCCTAGTACATGGCCTCAGAGTGAAATTCTGACGATTCTATTAGCTCTGAAACGATTGAACTAGGCTAAGAACATGTCCGATACAATTATATATAGACCGTAAATTTGGTTGCCGAAACTGGTTAATAGTTGACCTAGTCAATGTCCTCGGGAAACATGCTTAGATTGAGAATTTTGATAGTGTGGTTATCTTCAAAATATCAATTTTGTTCAAGGACAACCCCTCGATATCGCTTCAAAATATCAATTTTGTTCTAGGGCAACCCTTAGTTTGATGCCGAGGACATTCGAATGCGATTTAACCCTTCAGGGGCTTTCCGTTAAAAGTTGTTTATAAAGAAGTGAGACCCGCATTATTGTGGGAAGCTCCGTTGAGAATTTTCGCTCTATTGAATTCGAAACGTCAAAATTCATAGAGTTATATAGTTCATTTGCAAAATTCAGAGTCTGAACAAACCTGGAATGGCCGAGAAAAGGATTGAATAGTTGCTGAATGGATGTAAGACACGTGGCGGCGCTGGCGCAGACATGTGGCACTAGCTTGACCAACCATGTGTCGGGGCGTATCACCATGCATATATATAGATGGTTTCCTGGACATTATGAATATATTCCTCTCAATTTTCGCACAATGTTTTCAAGGTCATTTTTAATCCAATTTGAGTGATTCAAAAGGGTATGTGACTCGAATTTACGTAAGGAACGCCATGGAAGTATCAGATTCCATTTTTGGAATGTATTTTTAGGTAAAACCATTGCTTTTTTTACTGATTACGTGTCAGAAACGAGTAAAAACTTTACATTGTGATATCTCAGTCATTTCTCAATAGAATTAAGTAAGTTTGTGTCTAAATTGTTCTAATTTTTTAGGGCATATTGTGGTATGCTTGGATCATGTTAATTTGGCTAAATTTTGTAGAATTTGACTGAGAAGTAAAGTAAGAATTATTTTTTGATAAGAAATGTAAATTCATTTTTTAGTTTCTCTGTCTTCTGGGATCTGTTTTGGGCTTCATTTCTGGGTATGGACTTAGGGTGATGTATGGATCATTTTATAAGGACTGGTTTGGCATTTAAGGCGTGGACCACCTAGTTTTCTCTGATTTACTTGTAATTGATGTAATTTCACCTATTTTCTGAGATGTTACAATCAAATCAGCCATAATAATCTTGTGACTTATGTTTTGATAGTTGAGCAGCATTGGGGATGATAAAAAAGGAAAAAGCTCAGGTGAATTGATTCAAGATGCGAGGAATCATCTACCAGGTAGGCTAGGCTTTCTCTAAAGCTTAGACTGAGTCAAAATGCACGCGTATTTGAATTGGAATGTGTAGAAATGTACTGTTTATGTATTGAGTTATGGAATATATGTTGTATATGGTTGTATGTGGTCTGTATTTTGTATATATATAATGTTATCGGACGATAGTTGTTGTATTGAGGGTTGTGTTGGCTGTAGCCGTTATATTATTTGAATTCTTACAGTGTTTGGCTACGAGAAGGGCCTGAAAAGGGGCTGGATGGGCTGAGAACATGTGATAGGTACATACACGGGGACTTTTGCCTGACATTACTGAAATATACTTGCTTATGAGACTGATAAGTAATTACATGCTACCTTTTCACCGGATTGTGATTTGGTTGACTGATATGTTATTGTGATTGATCTGCAATCCCAAGACCATGAAATCCCTAATCTTGAACTTGATCTATCAAAGTGATGCCTTGAATAAAGAAGGCTTGATGAAATATTGATAATGAAGTGGAAAGTAATGATAAAGAATAATGAATTAAATATACTTGGATCAGGTATCACGTTCCGCCACAATATATTTGGATCGAGTGTCACATTCCGACATGATATATTTGGATCGGGTGTCACATTTCGACACGATATTATTGGATTGGGTGTCACGTTCCGACACGATTTATAAATTGGATCGGGTACCACCTTCTGTCACGATGATAATAAAGAAAAACATATTAAAGTAATTTAATATACTCAATTTCAAAGAACCTATCTCCCAAAATAAGCGTGGTATGGAGACCTGAGTCCTTATGTGCATTATTAATATCGTTGATTGATTATGTACTTGTTTCTTGCTGTTGCCTATTAAGTATTATGATTGATTTCTTGCTATTATTTTATGCATATTGATTTCTATTTTGGGTTGGCCGATGATACCTACTCAGTACATGTTGTCCGTATTGACCCCTACTTGTATTTGTCTTATTTTTATTTTGTGGAGTGCAACAAGTGTTCCATCGACTTTGACTCGCCCTTAGCTCTAAGTTTCAGGGTGAGCTATTCCTTTAGATCGCGTTAGATCCTATTAGTCATGTCATGGTGTCCTTAGCTTTCGCACATAAACCATTTTATTCATTTATTTTGGTGTTGATATTCTTAGACTTGGTATTTTGAGTTTAGTGTCCTTGATGTGATGACTTTCAGATTTTGGGGAACGTTATGTAATAAACTTAGTAACTTTAGGTTATTCCTTGCTTTATACATTAAGCTTTCGACTATTATCATATTTTATAAGTTAAATTGCTAATATAGATTGGGATGGTATGTTGGTTCACCCACCTAGGAGGGTAAGTGTGGGTGCCACTTACGGTCCATTTTGGGTCGTGACACTGGATAATTCAATCAATCCTTTTTTTGTTTTATTTATTTAATTTAATCTATGGATTAGTTATACCTCATGTAAAGTCATATTTTATACCTAGAAAATGGAGGGCTAGCTAATCCAAGGTTTAATGATACTTGGATAAGCCCCTTAAATGACTAAACTATCCCCTCAAATTCGTTGAATCATTTTCTTTTATTCTTGATTTTATATTTTATATTTGTAGCTTTGAACTAGTAAATTTATTTAAATAAATTAACTTATAATTGTTTTTTCATTTTTAAGTTCATATTTACATACTATAAAGTAATTTTTGTCATATTAAATTTTTAAATTTTATATATTTATGGGTTCATATTTACATAATATAAAAAATAAAATTATCATGTCAAAATTTTGTTTTGATAATTAATTTAGTTGAGTGATTTTGTTGATGCAAATGCCTTATTGCGTGATTCTATTAAACAAAATAAAGCTCAATAAATTTTCTAGATAAATTCTCAAAGTCGAGTGATTTAAGATGTTAACTACATTTAAAACTACAACTTGCAATTTTCATATGTAATTGTAGATGGTTTATTCAATCTTATTATTATCTAAGATATTTTCGATGTTAAAAGTAGATGTTCTATCTTTATTAAATTATTTGTGAATAATCAATTTATTAAGATGATAATTATTTATCTTCAAATAACTCAATTGATAAAGTAGCAAATGTGACAACAAAATTGTTCTTTTCCAACGTAGTTAGAAGGCTACACAAAAAAAAAATCTTCGACAATTATCTACCTTGACCCAATTACATGAAATAGAATATCCCATAATAAATCAAGGATAAAATTGAAAAGAAACTTTTTGTAAAATTTTAAACTAACCACAAGATTAGGTGATAAGCAATGAACTAAACACTTATTAAAAAATAATCCCTGCATTACTAATCCCTACGTTATTGATATTTGTACCAAATGACCCCTTAAAGAAACAAAAACTTACTCTTTGGATAAATTAAAAACTTACTTTTTCATTAACTTTATATATTTTTAAAAAGTTTTCTCTTTTAGAAAGCTAAATCGATTAATTATTTTAATAAATCACTTTGATAACTGTAAAAGAAAAACACTTTGATCCTGAAAGAGAAATGTTATTTCGATTTGAATAAATTATGAAAACAAATCTAATAAAGATGGGAATTTATTTTATTCCATAAGGAAATGAAACATAATAAATATTTAAAAAAAAGGAAAAACAAAAAGAGAGGGTGATTAATTTCAAGGGTATAAGGCAAAACGATTAATGAAGGGTGTATTTAGATCCAAAAATGAGTGACAGAAGCATTTTAGACCAACAAGGTGGATGAAAATATTTTTATATCATTTTCAATAATTCGGGGTATTTTAGATCGTTTTCCGTTAATTTAGTCACCCCACTTTCCAATGGCCCCACCTAGGGGTGTTCATGGTTCGGTTTGGATCGATTATTAGTTAAAACCATAACCAAACCAATTTAGTCCGTTTTTTAAATTTCTAAAACCAAACCAAACTAAATAAAAAAAATCATCGGTTTGGTTCGACTTGGTTTATTTTTTTATTTTTTTTATTTGAAACTAATAAGTTTGTTGAGGACATACACATCTCAATAGCCACATACACCTAGTACATGAACAATCCACAGAAAGCTATGTGGATTAAATTAAGTAATAGTACTAGAGTTATTATGTGATTTAGTTAAAAAATACTAAAATTATTAAACACGAATAAAGTAATTTAATTAAGCAATAATAAAGTCATAATACACCAAAAATCAAATCTTTATTAAAAAAGAAGAAGCAAAACTCAATAATCAAATAACTATTCGGGGAGGGGTTACACGAAAACTACATATCAAAACACTAACAAGAGAATTTTCAAATATAAATGGTAAAGTTAAATATTTAAGTTAATTAACATCTAACAAAATATTTATATATCATTTATAAATACTATATAAATAAATACAAAAATTTATATATATAATTATTCGGTTCGGTTTGGTTATTTTTGCGGTTTTCCTTTAGTAAAATCAAAACCAAACCAAATAGTATCGATTTTCAAAATTTAAAAACCAAACCTAACTAAATCAAATCAAATATCAGATTTTTTAATCGATTTGGTTCAAATTGCTATTCGATTTGGTTTTTTAACCATAACCATGAACAACCCTAGCCCCACCTCATCACTTCTTAAACTTTTACGGGTCGTTTGGTTTAGGTACAAGTTATGATGGGATTAGTTATGATGGGATAAATTATGATGGTATTAGTTATGCTGAGAGTAGTTTTATTTGTTTGTTTGGTTTGGCATATTCAAACTACTCTTCGGGGTATAATTTCTAAGAATAACATGTTTATTTACAAAAATAGCATCCACCTTAGTCAGTCTTATTTTTTTTCATTTTCTTTGCAAGCTTTAGTTATTCATTGTTAAAAATAAATTTTCATTTATTTAACGTATGTGTATACATTTTCATAATTGTGCCATTTGTTTTTAAAATTAAACTTTCATCTTATTTAACTGAAAAAATAAAACTTCCATCTTATTTAGCTTAAAAATAAACCTTCCATTTTAAGTTTACTAAAAGTAAAAAAATATTATTAAAATAATTTAGACTTTAATTGATATCAGGGCGATTAAGGACATGTATGATGGAGCCAAAACTCGGGTGAGAACAATGGGAGGAGATTCTGAGTATTTCCCTGTTGA
>JAPFFP010098540.1:0-19978 GCA_026153255.1 Solanum medicagineum | reverse complement strand
CTTTGATCATAGAGTTTTTGGATGGAGTAATTGTGGAGGTTATGAATTCTTGTATTGTAAAATAGTTGTGAGATTGTGATCCTTAAAGGCCTAATGCTAAGTGATGATTATACCTACATTCTATTAATGTTCTACATATCTGATATATATTGTGTTAGGATTTTTTTGAGTGTAGGCTTGTAGCCTGGCGGTATGTGGTTGGTTGTTAAGGAGCTACTTGGTTCATCATTATTTTACTTTAAGTTAGTTCCACTTGTTGAGTACCATGTGTTTGGTACTCACCCCTTGCTACATTTTGTAGGATGCGAGCTCGATCCCTCTGGTCAGACTTTTGTCATTACAGGATCGAGCTTTTGGATTATTCTTAAGGTAGTTGCTTATGTCTTCAGCAGACCTTCAAGGAATCCATTATTATGTTACGTTCTATTTGAGAACTAGACATTTGAGACATATATTTTATTCGAGAATTCTATATTTAGAAGCTTGTGCCCGTGACAACCAGGTTTTGGCGGAATTTTCATTAAGTTGACTTATTATCCGTAATTGAACTTTCATTTTATTATAATTCTGCATTTTAATATTATAGTTGGTTGCATGCTAACTTGTCTTGGTGGGATAAGACGAGTGCCATCACGCCTAAAGCTCGGGTCGTGATAGTGGAGGTGTTTTAGGAGGCGTGGGTGGCATTGGAAGCTAAGGCATGGGCCACAACTACCTTGTATGGCTCGTGTGAATGGATATCGGCCGTAGCACCTAGGCGTGTGGTGGACAGCAACACTTTCATCCAAGTAAGGTGGGATGGACCAGCACACGGTCCTTGTGACACCACACAGTCCGTGAAGTGGTCCGTCAAAGTGACGAAACGTCAAATGTTTTTTTCCAAGTTTCCCAACTTCCATTTTTTTCACTAAGGCACTTCACACTGGCACTCCACACGACCCGTGGAGTGCCACGCAGCCTGTGAAGTCTCCAGTGAGATGACACTTTGCCAATTTTTCCATCCGTTCACTAATGGCGTTTTTTGTAAATTTTAATTATTTCATTGACCTTTTTAGACTTACAATGCTATCTTAACCTTTCTAGAAGACCTAAACAATATCCCAAAGGATCAAACTCATTACTCTCATCTCAAATACACTCTCAACTCTCTCAAAAGCCTCCATCAAGGTCCAATTTAATTTCAAGGAAACCCAAGAACAAGATTGGATTCAAGGATCATTTCCAAGCCTCCATTCTTCCCAATCTCAATTCAAAGCAACTCTAGAACTAAGCTTTGTGAGTTTCTTTCATGGGTTCCTTTCACCCATGATACCCAAGCTTCCTTTTCCTAAATTGCATGATTTAAAGTTGAGTTTACAAATGGGTTTACTAATATGAACATGTCTATGAACTATGTTAAAGCCATGTAATGTTGTGACTATTTTGCTATGTTGTGAGCTATATATCTTGGATATATTGTAAGTTTTTATAAGGGGTTTTGATGTGAATGTATTGGGGTGTTGCAAGGTGTTGATTAAAGGTTTTACCACTGAATTTACTGCATGATTTCATCTCTAAATTTCATGCTCTTTTACCTCCATTACACACCCCCAAGGTGTTTGATAAAATGTCCGATTATGGTTTATTGAGGAATTGAAGGTCCAAAGCCTGTCTTATGTTATGAATGATGTTATGATGATGAAAGAAGAGTATGTATATGATGTAATGATGATGATAAAAGGAAAGTATCTATATGATATCTCTCTATATAGTGTTAGATTGACCATAGCCAATTGATGGGTATGCCTCAATCACCACGGGAGGTAGGGTGTGACCATCCTCTAACCTATCAAGGGGTTTGTACCTTGGCACCAGCATGATCAGGTGGCATCATCACTAATCTATCAAGGGGTTTGTACCTTGGTAACCTATCAAAGGATTTGTACCTTGGCACCAGAGTGATGGGGCGGCATCATCACTAACCTATTAAGGGGTTTGTACCTTGGCACCTAGGCGATGGGGTGGCATCATCACCAACCTACCAAGGGGTTTGTACTTTGGAAATCTAGCTTGCTCTTTCCTACACATATGCTGTCCTATATAAGCATGAGTTAGTTAAGCATGTTTTACTTAAGCATTGATCATACATTCAATATTGTTATATTATGCATATTGCCTATTGTTATGCATTTTGATTATGATGCCTAGCTCTTGTAGCATTACATCCTACATACTTAGTACATTCAAATATACTAACGCATACTCTTTCCTACATGATATCACCATGTAGGAACTAGAGTCCCTCGTAAGCATCCTCCTCCACATTGCTAGTACGACCTTCTTAAGAAAGTTGGTGAGTCCTCCATTCCAGGGACCTAGTTAGGTGAACTCTTGCAATGTGACATTATTGTCCTGGATGTATTGATCTTGTTGACTATGAGGGTGAGCCCGGTTATATGTCTTGGCCCCCGCTCTTATCTATATTGTAGAGGTGTCGTTCGACAAAGATATGTATTTATGATATGAGTTTATTTCTATAATCTCTTGATCCTATGCTATGAAAAGTTCTCCCTTAGCCACTTTGCCTTATTTCCATTCTTCAAATGTCTTTTAGTTGCTTCCATGACCAAGGATATGTAATGATATGCTACGAGGCTTGTTTGGGGTCCCTTTGGGTTCCGCATTCGCCAGTCACGTCTAGGCCCTAGGCTTAGGTCGTGACAAATATACTAAGTATGTAGGATGACATGCAACAAGACATAAGCCAATATAATAAAATTGCATAGTAATAGGCAATATGTAGGCATAATCTCAATATGGCATGCATGATCAATGCTTGAAGTAAAACATGTTTATAAATCATTCAACTTCCATAGAACATGATACATATGTGGGAAAAGACCTCCATCGACAAAGAATAAGACCAAGTGAGCTACCACTTGGAATCCCGATGATCACCACTCATTGGTAAAGAGGTGGTCTACTTGCCAAGGTAAACCATACTTCACATTATGGGAGCTTGTCCCATTTTGGAGAAGTAACCCCCCCTACGGGAACCTGTCCCATGTTGGGGTGGATTTCATGATAAAGTGCACTAAATAGATCCACTAGTATAGTAATGGTAAAGTATAATCCTATTATCATGATCCAAACCTAGGGCGTAGATGTGACACAACAAATGGGGAACCAGAAGGAACCCCCAAACAAGCCTCTTAGGTAATCATTACACATCATCTGTCGCGGAAGCATATAAAAGATGTAAAGAGTAAGAATAGGGGCTAAGGGGAAAGCTTGCATAACATCATAATCAAGAGACAAAGAGTCAAAGCTCATATCATAGATAAATAACATGTCCAACAAACAACTCTAATAATTAGATAAGAGCGGGGGCCGAGACAAAGTAGCCGGGCTAACCCTCGTAGTCAAATAGAACAGAAAGAAGAGTGTCTCAATACACAATAAGAACAACATGGACTAAGGTCCCCGAAGTGGAGGACTCACCAAGTTTCTTTAGTACAACTGAACTAAACACGGGGAGGATAATGATCAACTTGGCCACCAGTTCCTACATGTTGATATCATGTAGGCAAAAGTATACGTTAGTACATTTGAATGTACCAAGTATGTAGGAAGCAATGCAACACGAGATAGTCATCATTGTCAAAATGCACAAAAATAGGAAATAGACATCATATAACAATATGGCACGAATGACCAATGCTCAAGTAAAACATGTTTAAGTAATTCATATTCATATAGGATATCAGATGTGTAGAAGAGACCAAGCTAGATTTCCAAAGAACAAACCCCTTGGTTGGTTGATGATGGTCTCACCCCATCACCCTTGTGGTGTGGTACAAACCCCTCAATGGTTGATGATAATTTCACTCTTATCACCCTAGTGGCGAAGTACTAACCCCTCACATGGCTGATGAGTACAAACCCCCACCTAGGTTATCAAGGTACAAACTCGTCGACAAGGTTATCCGGGCTCTTAGTCCCCTCGGATCGAGTATTGTCTAATGTAACTCTTTATACAAATTATATCATAAGCATAAACTTCTTTTATCACCATAACATCAATCATATTATATCTCATGCTTTGGACCTTCAATTCTTCAAGAAACTACATCCAGACATTTTATCAAACACTTAGATGGTGTGTAATGCTCGTATAAAACCATGAAATATAGAGGTGAGATCATGCAAGAAAATCCATTGTAAAACCATGAATCAACACCTTGCAACACCTTCAAGCAACATACATCAAAATACCTCTTCAAATCTTAGAATAGATCTAAGATTTATAGCTCAAAACATAGCAAAACAGTCACAAATTTACATAGCTTTAACATAGTTCATCGACATGCTCATACTAGTTAACCCAATTTTAAAATCAACATTAAATTATGTAAATTGAGTAGAAAGGAGGTTAAGGTACCATGGGTGAAAGGACCCAATGGTTGAAACCCATATACCTTAACTTTGAAGAAGCTCTTGATGAAGATTTAAAATGGAGACTTGAAACTTGAAGAAAATCCTTAGTTCCGGATGAGGGTTTTGAGACTTGAATTTGGGAGTGAAAAATATGGCTAAGTGCTTGAGTGACTATTAGGGAGTGCTTAAAATGATATGAAGGTGAAAAATGGCTAAGTATAGGTATATTCACGTTTGGGAACACTTAGGCCGAAGACATAAAAGTCTTAGACCACAAGAAAAATAACTGCGCAGAATTTACATAGGTCCACGTCGCAGACCTGCCCCGAGACCATGTTTACACATATTCATGACAGCTGCATGTACCCGCACTATCGCGAATCGATTCTGGAAATTGAAATTTTGAAAATTTGAAATTGTGATTCGATTGCTCTAAAATCAGGGTTAGACCCTTTCCCCCCTAATTTCGACCCCCCTGAACAAGAATATGAAGTCAGATTTTCGATATCGTGCAAAAATTTTGAGTTATATGGAATTTAAAATTCTAGGCATTTCGAGGCACATTTTCGGGTCGTTTCAATATCTCTCCCTTGGGAATATTCATCCCCAAATGTAAAAGAGATGTAAAAGACAAGAATGATCACAAACAAATAAGCCCCAACGAGAATGCAACATTACATTTTAAATACCATTTTCAAAATTTCAACATAAGTGTAAAATCCTCATAAGTTTGCCAGCTTAAACATGAATCCATATGGGTGACATAGGGGCTGAAATATATGACTTGAAATCACATAGGTGACTTAGAATTAGTATCTTAGCTTGAGTGGAGTGGAATAGATAAGGATATCGCTTCTGCATGTTTGCTTCGGCCTTTCATGTAGCACCTTCGACTTGTTGGTTCCTCCAAAGGACCTTAATGGATGCCACCTCCTTGTTCCTCAATCTCTTCACTTGCCTATCCATAATCTGAATCGGAACCTCCTCACAAATCAAGTTATCCTCAACAACACCCACCAATTCAAGAGGCACAATAGCATTAGGGTCACCAACACGTTTTCTCAACGTAAAGATATGGAACGCCAGATGAACCAAATTCATTTCACTAGGCAACTTCAACTCATAAGCTACCTTCCCAACACACTTTATAACCTCATAAGGACCAACATATCTTTGAGTCAAATTCCCCTTTTTACCAAAACAGACCACACCTTTCGTTGGAGAAACATTCAAATAAACCCAATCTCCCACTTTGAATTCAAGGTCTCTTCTTCTCACGTCGGCATTGGATTTCTGATGAATTTGGGCTATTTTCAACCTTTACCTAATCATCCTAACCTTCTCAAGATCCTCCATAACCAGATTTGGTCCTAATAAGCCACCTCCCTAACCCCAAACCAACCAACTGGTGATCTACAACGTCTCCCATTAAAAGCCTCAAAAGGAGCCATACCGATGCTAGAGTGATAGCTATTGTTGTATGCAAACTCAGTCAAATGAAGATGGTCATCCCAACTACCCTTAAGCTCTAAGGCACAAGTCCTAAGAATATATTTGAATGGTTCTTTCGGGTTGGTCATCCGTTTGAGGGTGAAAGGCCGTACTAAGGTGAACTTTTGTACCAAGACCCCTTCGAAAAGACCTCCAAAAGTGTGAAGTGAATTCTGCACCACGATTCGATATGATAGACAAAGGAACCCCATGTAACATCACTAACTCATGGATGTACAACCTTGCATACTCTTCGTCCCCATATGTGGTCTTAACCGGTAGAAAGTGAGCCGATTTCATCATCCTATATAAACCACCCATGTGGAATCAAAACTCTTCCTAGTCTTGGGAAACCCAACCACAAAATCCATATTTATCATATCCCACTTCCAAGTGGGAATATGTCTTGGGTTAGGCCACTCGTCGTTTGATGTTTGGCTTTGACTTGTTGACAACTATGGCAACTGGAAACGAATTTGGCATGTCCCTCTTCATGCCTCCCCACCAATACACATCCCTCAAGTCTCTATACATTTTGGTGGAACCTGAGTGGATAAAATAAGAAGAATTATTAGCCTCATCAAGGATTTTCTCCTTCAAACCATCAACACAAGGCACACACAACCTACCTTGGTACCTAAGGGCACCATGTGCCCCTAAGGAGAAAACCTCTACCTTGCCCTTTTTCACTAAGGCCTTCAATTCAAGCAAGGAGGAGTCAAGATCTTGTTTTGCTATCACCTCATCAACCAATGAAGACTTAGACCCATCAACAACAAGAACAACAACATCATCACCAACCTCTTCCAACCAAACCTCCAATCTAGACAATCGGTGCACCTCTCTAGCCATTTGCTTATCACCGCCATCAACATGAGCTAGGCTAACCATAGACACCCTACTCAAAGCATCCACCACCACATTTGCCTTACCCGGATGGTAATGCACACTCATGTCATAGTCCTTAAGAAGTTCTACCTACCTTCGTTTTCTTAAGTTGAGATCCTTTTTAGTGAAGACATATTGGAGGCTCTTGTGAGCGGTGAACACATCAACATGCACCCCATACAAGTTGTGATGCCAAATCCATATGAATGACATAGGGGCTGAAATATAGGACTTGGAATCATAGAAAGGTGGCATGTCATCATAAGCTTGAATAGAGTGAAAGAGATATAGATATTGCTCCTCCATGCCTCTCCATCTCCCTGACAGACACATACGAATAGATGACTCTTCCCAAAGGGCCTTGAAGAACACTACATCATTTTTAATCAACTTCTCCACTCATCCATCCAACACCCCCACCCGGACCTTCTCTTAAGCCAACTTATCCTCCTTAACACCTACAACCTCAAAGTGTTCTATAACACTAAAGTCACCAACACATCACATCCACCTAGAAGCATGAGGAATCGGACGAACCATATATACATCCATAGGCAATTCCCAAACTTATGCAATCTTACTAACCTCCCTCTACACTATATAAGGAGTCACAATCCTCAACTCAATTTCCAATCTTAAATACACCTAACCCACTTGGTACCATAGCCACCATCTCCCCCTTGGGAGTCAACCTGTACTCTATCATTCCCTCACCCAAAACTTCCAACTTTAATAGGGTGAAATCGAGGTCTTGCTTAATCTAAATCTCCCCAACCAATGAAGATTTGGAGCCATGAAGAACTCTATATTACCATGCTCAACTTCCTCTAATCCAATCCCTCAATCTAGCCAAAAAATGGATCGCTCAAATTATCTCTTTGCCACCATCATCAACAGATGCTAGGCTACTTAGGGCATTAATCACAACACTAACCTAACCAGGAAAGCTAATACATGTTCATACCATATTTCTTAAGGGGCTCTAACCATATTCTTGCTACCCACAATGGCCACCTATCATATTTAGCAAACAACCTCTCATCCTCCAAGGCTTGCAACACCACCCCCAAATAATTCACAAACTCTAAACAAATCAATACCTTATCACTAAAGAACACCATAAACATATCAAGGTAGGGTTTTAAGACCCTATTTATGAAGCCCATAGACATAGCCAATGCATAAATCAACCAAACATTTCCACGAACACTAATAATGCTCACTCCTAATCCGAAAAGATACCTAGGGATATCACCTATCTTCATCCTCTCTTGGAGACAAAATACCCAACCCAGAGATCAATCATAGAGAAACGATTAACCCATTTTAATTAACCAAAGATATCGTCTATCGTTACCCATCATATTACAACCTTACAGGTTCTACACTCATTAGAAACATGCTATGCAAGTAGCCCAAACTACCCCAAGACCCTCATCAGAACAAGCTAAGTCGTCATCCCACAAGAACACTTATAATATGCATGTACATACTCTCAAAGAGTCAATAGTCATTTTCAAAATCAATTCAGTGCGCAATTGGTCTTAAAAGTCAAACATCATTCATAATAATTCATACTTAGGCTCAAATATCGAAATCATAATTTCATAGTCATAATACTCATGCACAGGAGTGGCCCATTCATATAGGAAATGGTGCAAGAACACAAAGTACTTAAAGAGCTAAAATCAAAGACATATATGTGATCACAATAATGTCATAACCAACCTTTTATCAAAATCATACCATAAAATGAAATTGCACTTATTCATAACATATTCTTTTTTAAATAATCCTTGTACATAAACGCATATGCTATGAACAATGAGTAAATGACACAGGTAACTAAGACTCCATTTAAATCAACATTTATATTACGAAGTTGAAGTGAAAACACAATAAATTTCATATTTAAATCCACAGTGTAATCTATCATGCATAAATCATTCAAAAAGGGAACATGCATACTTATAGCTTCATAAACCCAAAGTAAATCTCCATAATGGTTTAAGTCACATTAAAATCATTAAAATAACCATTACCCATACATCAATAGAATTTTAAGAATCATAATATTCAAATCCCAGATTAGAATAAGTAAAAATACATGTAGGTTTTCTTGAAAATAAATTTTTGAAAAGGGCTTAACTTCATACTTGCATAATCATATATAATTTCATGAATTCATAAACATACTTGATAGCCTATATTCATCATGAAATCACTTGACTTGTAAAACATGCACATATCTTGAGGATTCTTAACTTGGCATTTTATCAAACACTTCGTGGGCACATATGAGGAAATATTCAAATCATGAAAAATGCAAGAGTATAGATCATGAAGTAGTGAAATCAGTACATCTTAAAATCTTGTAAATCATCCCACAAACATCATGGTAAAACCCCATCATGGGTAACTTGCAAATCATATTAAAACTTCACAATAGTCCATAGATTTCATAGCCTGAATCATGTATAGTCTCAATAGACAAAGATCACTTCATAGTATAAGCTCAAAATAGATAATTCTGCATAATCAACAATATTAAGCAAAACCACAACATATTTCATGCTCATATTTCATAATAATAGATACCTATAAGAAATACATCTTGAAATCGTACAATTTTTATAAAAAGGAGGATTGGGCTTCATGGGTGAAAGGAACCTATGAATGATACCCATATACACGTGAATCCTACTAGAACTAAGGGATAACCCAAGAAATAGCAACTCCCGGACCTATCAAATAACCCTTCTCAAAACGTCGATCACAACATGGCCTTACATAGGGTCATCTAAGTCATAGGGGCAACAATAGAAGAGAATCTACTCATAATCCCCGGCAATAGCCCACTAAACCCAAGAGGCTTCTAATATCAGATGAAGTCAAACGTCTAAGCTACTCTCTAATCACCTTCATCTTACTAAATTCCACCTTAATACCATCATCCGGCACCACACAATCTAGGAAGGCAACCTCTTAGCACAAAAATTCTCATCTCACCTACTTAGCACCCAACCTTCTTCCTTGTACTCGTATTACTACCCTTAAATGATTCATATGCACTACCTTATTAGGGAATGAACCAATTATCATCACCAAAACCACCCTAAATCTATTAGTGTAAGGACTAGTGATCTTACTCATGAGACTTATAGGCACAATCGATGTACTAATCAAACCAAAGGACACTACCCCTAAATTCAAAATATTGGGAAGGACATTCAACGCTTCATCCACCACCACCAACAATTTTATAGATAAAACAATTTAGGTTCAACACCTCCAATCATCACAAGTTGAAAAATGCAACCCCTTAGAGATCAATTGCACCTTAAGTCAAGAATGGACCTACCCCCCTTGCTACCACTTGACAATCTCCCACTCAAAGACGGGTTCATTAGGGAGTCGGATCCTAACTCTACGGGTCCCACCATCCATGGAGACACAACATGACTGCAACTATTCCATCCCAAGTACAACCGCAAAATCCACCACATCAAATCCAACAAACCACAAAGAAATACCTAATATAAACTCGAATCCACACCTATGAACTTTCTAGCAACAATATACCCAACCAAGAGAATAGACACCAAAGATCCACACAACCATTTGGGCACCCAAGAAGCCCCACCGTCAACTAAAAGAATAGAGAAGAAATAGTGAAATTCAGACCCCTCAAAATCAAAACCTTCTACATAGCTTCCTCCTTGAGTATGTGTATGTGTTAGTACGTTTGAATATACTAAGTGTGTAGGATGCAATGCAATAACAGATAAGCATCATAACCCAAAATGCATAACGATAGGCAATAGGCATAATATAGCAATATGACCTGTATGATCAATGCATAAGTAAAACATGCTTAAGTAAATCATGCTTATATAGGATACCATATGTGAAGAGAAGACCAAGCTAGATTGCCAAGGTATAAACCCCTTAGGGTTGGTGATGATAGCAACCATCACCCTAGTGTGTGAGGTACAAACCCCTCATCAAGGTTAGTGAATAGCACACATCACCCTAGTCTCTGAGGTACAAACCTCTAATCAAGGTTAGTGATGATCTCACCCATCACCCTAGTGATTGAGATGTCAATCCCTCAACTAGGTTGGTGATGATCGCACCCATCACTCTAGTTGTTGAGATATCAACCGCTCAACTAGGTTGGTGATAATTACACCCATCACCCTAGTGGTTGAGTCTTTGACCCCTTCACTAGGCCCCCGAATTGGGAATGGTATACTACAACACTTTAGATAGTATTTATCGTGTACATAAGATCATTTCATCATCATATAGTCAATCATATCAGATCTCCTGCTTTAGACCTTCATTTCCTCAAAAAACCATAATCGAACATTTTATCAAACACCTTGGGGGTCTATAATGAGGGTAAAAGACCATGCAATTTAGAACTTGTCGGTGTTACTGGCTGGATCAAGGTAGTAATGAATAAGAAAACAGATTAATTAACAAGATTCGATTGATGTTTCTCATCTAATCAACCAAACTGAGCGAAAGGGAGGTTGTACTAGAACAATAGGTAAGGGTTAGTAATACCACACTGTGGGGATAGATGAAATCATGTAGTGAAATTTGTCTCTCGTCTAGATCAAAGGATTTGGTGAACTTAACTTACCATTCTGCATGCTATACACTGGAAAAGAATTTAATTATCTGGTAATACCGAGTTAGGGAATCATGGGGAACACAATACCCTAGTTACTTTTTATACTGATTTAACAATTGTCTTAGTCTAGGATTACTTTTCATAGTTGTTACAAACCCCCCCCCCCCCCCCCCCCTCTTGGGGATATAAGTTGGTTAATCCACCCGAATTACTTTGAAGTCTACTATATTCTTTGTGGGATCAACCCTAACCTCGATTAGATTATATATCTTGGCAATGACCGGTTTAGCCTAAAAAAAGAGGTGTAACTTAGGCGACATCACTTAATCCCGCGCCAAGTCTTTATTTAGTTGGTATATTTGGATAAATGTATGAAGTTTTATGATGGTTCCCTTTTATGAAATTTTTATGTTGAATATCCCTTAGTCTCATTTCTCCTTATTTTAATTCCATTTTATTTATGTTTGATCAATACATGTGCATGCTAGATGAATGCTAAGAGGTTAGGGTGAGGTGCGTTTGGGTCCCTCATTCGCTCTGTTACGACTAGGGTCTATGCTTGGGTCGTGAAACAGTTGCCAGTTACATCCCTATGTTGGGATGTGACATTATTCTTTTCATACTGAAGAATTACATCTTTTGGTGTATATCTCTTGGCTTGAAGATTTTTTTTTTTTGACAAAAAATAAGTTAGTTTTATTTGTTTCATTGCTATAAAATATTTTTTACCAAAAGGAAAATGACTTTTCTAATTATAGATGTAGGTTAGGTATTAGTTGATTAGTGGCGGAAGAATCATTTTTATGGACTATTTATAGATATAGAAAAATAATCAAGTCTAAAATAAATTAGGGAACCTAAAATCGAAAACAAATTGGATTCTACACTAAGCCGCCTCAAATTATTAGTTGTCCTCTCAATAGCTGCCACGTGGCAACAGTAGCTTGCAATTCAAATTGAAAGTTGAACAATTCAGTCGATATGCATGTTATATTATTTTATTGAATTTAATCTATTAAATTACCTGCCTGATTTTCTTCTGATTTTTTTTTATATTTAATTCATTTAAGCTTTAAATTTTGTCATTTTCATGCCAACTTAATCTTACAAATAGAATACACAATTTAGCATAATTCATAAAACTATGCTAAAAAATAATAATAAAATATCAAATATGAGGTAAATGATGATTAAATATATTTATTTTTAGCCTCACATCAATGATGGTTCCCTTTTATGAAATTTTTATGTTGAATGTCCCTTAGTCTCATTTCCCTTTATTTTAATTCTATTTTGTTTATGCCTGAATACCTACGAATGCTAGATGAATGCTAAGAGGCTTGGGTGAGGTGTCTTTGAGTCCCTCATTCGTTGTGTTACAACTAGGTTCTAGGTTTAGGTCATGACAACAGCTACCAGCTACATCTCTATGTTGGGGTGTGACATTAATCTTTTCATACTAAAGAATTACATCTTTTGGTGTATATCGCTTGCCCTGAAGATATTTTCTTTTGTGGGAGAAAAAAATAAGTTAGTTTTATTTGTTTCATTGCTATAAAATATTTTTTACCAAAAGGAAAATGACTTTTCTAACTTTTGGACTGAAGTCATTTTTCTTGACGTATATCAACTTTTGTGTTTTATATTTCTGCCGACACAAACATCGTCATTTGAAACATTTCATCAAAACAGAATCCCATTTAATTAACTTTATTTTATTAAATATTTTTGACTCCCCAACTAAATACCAACGGAAAATATTTTTTTAGGAAATCTTTTTCTAAAAAGTAAGTAAATTTATGGGGAAAAAACCTCACAAAAAACTTACCTACAAAATAATTTTAATTGCTATTTATATTGGGAAAAGGGTTAAAAATACCTCTGAACTATTTGAAATAGAGAAAAATACCCTTGTGTTATATTTTGGTTAAAAAATACCGCTCCGTGATACTTTTGGATAAAAAATACTCCTCCATTATATTTTTGGCTCAAAAATACGCCATGTCCTAACAGAAATGAAAAATGGGCAAAAATACCTCTTGACTATTAGAAATGGAGCAAAAAAACCCTTCGTTACCCCTACGTTAAAATTTCAAAGTTATTATTTGAAATATCCCTCTTCCATTAAAAATTCAATTTCAACCCATTTTCAAATCAATTTTTATCTGACTTTCAAAAGTTTAGATTCTTATTATGTTAAAAAAAACTTTTATTTATAATTGTTGTTGAATTATCTCTTCAAAATGACAACTTATTAATTATGTTATATTGCTAACATAAGCACAACAATTTCTATACAAGATTCGTAGCCTCAAAAAATTTGAAGAATTGAATCATATTGAACTGGAGAAATTGATTGAAAGAGGAGGCAATGATTATAATGAGGATGAATCAATGTTATCATCTAGAGATTGCCTTTTTGAGATGCTTGCAAGTCAAATAACAGTCTTTTTTGACATGAAAAGGCTAGTCTCTGTCGCGACCCAAGCGTAGGGCCTAGACATGACACGACACGACAAATGAGAAATCGGAAGAGACCCCAAACAAGCCTCTTAGCATATCGTTCACACATCCTTCATCGCAAAAGTAAAATAAATATTAACAAGTGATATAGAAGCGGGACTAAGGGAAGTATTTCATAATAACATAAGCATAATAAAAGTCGTGCTCATAAATACAAATCAACATAATATCCAACAACACCTCTACAAGTAGATGGGGAAGGGGTCAAGACATCTCCTGGGCTCACCCTCATAGATAAATATCTAAAATATATATAATGAAGTCTTAACAAGCATGAAGGATAAGTAGATATTGTCCTTGGAGTTGAGGACTCACCAAAAGCTTTCTTCAAATGAACTGAACTTGCCATGTGAAAGAGGATGATCAATAGGAGCCCGGTCCCTACATGGTGATATCATGTGGGTATAGAGTATGCGTTAGTACTTGGAATGTACTAAGTATGCGAGGTGCAATGAAAAAAGACATAGGCCATAATAATAAAAAATGTATAATCATAGACAATGGATATATTATCAATATGGTATGTATGATCAATGTTTGTAGTAAAACGTGTTGTAAACATGCAACTTACATAATGTGACATAAGTATGTGGGAGGAGACCTTAACTAACATATAAGACCAAGTGAACTACTACTTGGAATCCCGAAGCACGACACCCCCTCGGAAATGTGTGGTCTACTTGCCAAGGTAAGTCATACTTGACCCCACTTGAGGGAAAACATGAACTAGATGGATCCACTGGTAAAGTCTTTTTAGAGAAATAATATAATTCTATGGTGACACATAGCTTAGAGACTACAAACTTTATATAAGGATATCTTGAGTCGAGCCCCACCTTAAGCCTCAATCAGTGCTAAGTTTAATCCCACGGAATACTTGAAATAAACATAAGTTAAATCATAACATGAATAACTTGTAAAAAATATGATAACTTGGCATGAGTAGCTCATTCACATACTTGACCCCTACATGAGCATATACCTTATACTAGAGGGTAGAAAACAATACATGGATTTGACCCCTTTTATTAGGTGTTGTATTTCACATGAGGACAAAAACTTGTAACGTGCTTGACCCCTACTAGTGAGCTTACTTGAATATGAGGATAAAATAGTGATCATGCTTGACCCCTCAATTAGACATAATTGGCTCACAAGAGGGTAGAATTATAGAATAAGGGCTCAACTTGTCACTTGTAAATTATAAACGCTTTTCATGGATTTAATACATACTTGGGAGCCCATAATTATCATGAAATCACTTGACTTGCAAATCATGCAATAATTCATCTTTAACTTGAAAATTCTTGTCAGGTAGATTAATCAAACATGATGGGTATTTGAAAACATGTCCAAACCATGCATTTATAGAGTAATAACCATAAGAGAGTAAAATCGTCCAATTTAGAGTCATGCGAATCAACCCACCAACATTATAATAAAACCCTTAATTTGGGTATCATGAAAACCATCTCAAAAGTTCACAATATTTCATAGTTCTCATAGCTCATATCATGCATAGTCTCAAACATATATCAACTCATGGAATAGGCTTAAAATGAATATTCATACATAATCAATTAATACTCGATAAAGCTAACATAATTTACATTTAGAATGCATAATAAGAGATACCCATAAGGAATACAATTTGAAATCATGCAATTTTCATAAAATGAGAAGGTTGGGCTCCATGGGTGAAAGGACCCATGGATGAAGGCCCACATACCTTAACCTTGAAATTTCTTGAAATTGAATTGAGGAAAACTTGATGTTTGTATTGGGTTCTTGAAATCCAAAGTTGTTCTTGAGATCCTTTAATTTGAATGGGGGATTTGATAAAGTTTTGGATAAGTTTAAAGAGGATTTTTGGGTGTCTTAGAGTTGAAGAATGGTCAAAGAATTAAGATTTCACGTTTAAATGAGCAATGAGTTATTAGCCAAATGCCCTTGAACGAACAAGCAAAAATCAAGAAATTTCTGCACTGGTCTGAGCCTTGGGCGTGATGCGGACGAGCACGTATACCCCAAATGTATCGATCCGCGCCTGGGGCGCGAATGCACACTGTCTCGGCTCCCTATTGCCAAAATTAATTTTTTACTACGAATCTTCTAAAATCCGGGGGTTACCTTTCCCCAGTCAATTTTGCCCCCCGAGCAAGAATATGAAGACGAATTTCCGAAATCATGGATGATTTTTGAGATATTTGAATAAATACACTTTTAAGGCATTTCGTAGCACATGAGGGTTGTTTCAGTCACAGACCTAATAGCGTAGAAGAAAACCTCTTGGGTCCCTAAATGAGGTTTCATGTGAACTGATCATGTGTCATTTTTTGTCTATATAATATGCATGGTGTTATTTCTATTGGAGAGGGTTTTTTTTTTTTTTCAAAACTTTTAGTTAGTGAGGGGTATGGTTGAACCAAAATTTAACCAAGGGTTATTTTTTTCTCCACTTCTGATAGTTCGAGGGTATTTTTAACCCTTTTTTTTTGTTTATGTTAGAGAAGGGGGTATATTTGAGCCAAAAAATTAATTGAGGAGTATTTTTGAGCCAAAAATTTAATTGAGAGGTATTTTTGAGCCAAAACAGAGTGGAAGGGTATATTTATTCTATTTCAAATAGTTCAATGGTATTTTTGACCCTTTTCCTATTTATATTTTACTAAACTACTATGTCATTACCAAGGAAATATTTATTACTCCCTCCGTCTCAAATTAATTGAATTTTTTAAATTTTCTTCAATGTTTAAAATAGTTGAATTGTTCAAAGTTCAAAAGAATGTTTCAAATTTTTTCCATATTTGCACTATTATTTATTGAAGTTTTTATATTTTCTAGGAGATAAATTAAACTGCATATTTATGATTTACAAAGAGCAATAGTAAAAAGTATGATATAAATTTTATCTTTGAATATTTTTTTTAATATGTATATATTATCTTATAAATTCAATTAATATGAGACAAAGATATAGCATTAAATTTTTTCTAGAAAAAAGCTTGGGCTAGATATGAAGATGTCACTGCATAAGCAGATCATGATTTCTACATTTAAATAGTGACAGCCTGTTTGATTTGGCTGAAATAAAGTACTCCTGTCTGTATTAATTTGTATGGCCCTCGTTGAATTTCAAAGAAGCTCCAATGAGTTTTTATCATCGATTCTCAATTTACCTGATATTTTTTGAATTTAAAATTTAAAATTTAAATAAGTGTTTTTTATTCTAATTTTTCATGCATAATAATAAGACGTCACTGCATACGTAGATGGTATGAGCATTTATATAGTAACAGCCAAGAAATTTCGATGTAATCAATCCATTCATTCGATGTTTTGATTTTGCACGAGCCTGTTTGATCTGGCTGAACTAAAGTATGCTCTAATCGTCTCAATTTGGCTGAACTAAAGTATGTTCTAATCGTCTCAATTTATGTGATATTCTTTTAAAAAAATTTAGAGTAAAATAACTTTTTTTTGTCCATTTCAATTTATAACATTTTTTGAGTTCCGAATTCAAAGAAGTTTTTGTAGTCAATCACAATTAACGTGATATTTTTTGAATTTCAAATTCAAACAAATAATTATTTAGTCATACTTTTTCATATGTATTTTAAAATATTTTTTATTATTAATAATTGTGACCTATATTACTTTTATATAATTTTTATAAAAAAGAATTTCATGTCTGAACATAAAATCAAAATAAAATTACTGCGTCTTGAAATTCAAATGGTATCACATAAGCTAAAATAAAGGAAAGAGAGTAACTAATAAGTATAGTGCCACCAACGCGGGTTGTGATATACTGGTGAAAATATTTCACCCTTAATCAAAGTCTCGAGTTCGAGCCCTGAAAATGAAAAAAATTCTAGTGGATGTGTCACCCCAAATAGACCTTGCAGTGTGCGATCCAAATTTAATCAAAGCTCCACGAACTCTAGACACCAAAATAGAAAAAAAAAAAAAGTATTGTGCCAAAAATAGGTGCGGATGATACACTAACACTTCTAACCAAATCAGTTCAAGTATTTTTCAATGTGTCAATAACTTCCTCATTTATCTAGGCAAGTTATTTTAATTTCATGCAAATTCAGTGTAGCATGTCTATTTATTATCTCTACTCAAACTTACAGATGAAATATATATATATTCAATAATTTAGATATAAAGCTCAACAAAAATAATTTAAATATATTTTTGACATTTCACTATTTTTTCTAATAATATTTTCTCTGATCTTTTTTATATGTTATTTTTTGTGATGATGCTTATATTGAGAAAAAAAGTGAATTTATTATTTTATTTTTATTTAATGTATATTAATTGCTTTTTTAGTTGATCAAGTATATCTTTTAAAAATTTATTAACTATCAAAGATAAAATATGAAGATCAATATTATTTATGCATTAATTTTATAAAAAATAATATATATTAAGAATTATTAATATTAATTTATAATAGGAACGATATGTAAAAAAAATTGAATTGAGTGTCAAATTAAATAAAACCTGTTGTCGTTCTATTTGGGTCCTACAAAGACGGGAACTAAATGTGGTCAAACTTTTTCTTGCAAAGTATGCAATCCTTTTCTTGGACATTTCCCTCTCTGCTCCACGTGTGTAATTATCTAAACATAAGTACCTTTAGAAAATATTTTATTATTTATATTATTTTAATATAATTATATTATATGTATGGTATATTTTTAATAATATAATGCTGACTTCTTATTAAAATTAATTATCCCTTATATATATGGTTAGATCCAAACAATCACTTGCTATCAAAAAGTCTCAAAACATAGATTTAATTGCAAGAGAGAGAAAGAGCTCAAAAATAAAGATGGAGTCAAGTGGTTGTGAAGAAATGCACGACATAGTCATAGTGGGTGGTGGCCTTTGCGGCCTCGCCACAGCACTTGCTTTGCACAGGTATGGTTTTAACTTTGTTTCTCTTCCTGTTCTTCTACTTTCTATGGACAAGTAAAGTGGGTGTTTGAATTGGTTTGCCTTTTTGAGTTTTTGGTTTTTAGTATTTTTTATTTTTTGTTTTTACTTTTTAGCTTTAGAAAAGAGTTTCAAAAACCTTTTTGGTGTTATTTAAATATTTTAAAATTTAGAACTTCAAAAGCAAAATAAATCAACTCAAACGTCCGAAGTGAGTATGAATTCACGCCCTTTTGGACCAAAACCTTAATTTGGCATCTTAGACGAGGATCATTTCAATAAGATTCGGGCTAAAATCAAATCTTATAAATAGGTTTTATTTTTAACTTGACATATAGAATAATTATGTAATATTATAAGTGAAGTTTAGAGTGCAGTGATATGCCTGAATTTTATAAAGTGATAACTAAGAATGTAAATAATATTCTTTCCATTTTATCTTATGTGAGACTCTTTGATTTGACACCGCATTTAAGAAAAATAAAAATTTTTTGAACTTGTGATCTAAAATCATTTTTAGATATTTGTATAGCTGAAAATCTTTATTAAGGATAAAAAAAGAATTTTAAATGTAAATTATTTTCAATTTGAGTGAGGTAATGATCTTTTTGGGTCGGACAAAAAATGAAAGAGTATCACATAAAATGAGAGAAAAATAATATAATTTTTTTGAGATAAATGTCAAAAACACCTGTAAGCTATCTTATTTTAAATTTTATATATAAACTATCACTCTTTAGTTTGATAAATAAATCTTAGCTATATGTGTAAGATATTCTCTTTTAGTGGAAAAAACTTTGCTACATAATATGTCATATAAATAAAATATTTCATCTTTAATATTAATTAAATAAACTATTAATATTAGTTAATAGTTAAAGATTAAATTATTGATATTCTCCTAAAATTTTCTTCTTAAAAACTAATTATTCTGTAAAAAATAAAATTCAAAATAATTTTTCTCAAGAACCCCACCCCAACCCCCTCCGTATCCCCGGCCACCCCTCGCGTACCCCCTCCACCCCCAACAATTTCTCCTTTTTATCTTTTAAATCTCGTTTATAA
>JAPFFP010098494.1:0-19982 GCA_026153255.1 Solanum medicagineum | reverse complement strand
GAAAGGTAGCGAAGGAAAGTAACGTTATGCTGTCCATTTTTAGATTGTGTGAAATTGTGATGTGTTGTGCTTTGTGGAGTGTTGTAAGGCTGTTATGGACTTAAAATAGGCTGTAAATGATGTATACATGCTAATTTATATTAGAAAATATGATTAAGGAGCGGAAAGGTCAAAGGAATACGCCCGGGTTATGAAAACCCTCTTGCTGCCCTACTCCAAACCATCCAACCGGGAACCTACAACGTCTACAATATAGAGCCTCAAAAGGAACCATACTAATTATAGAATGATAGCTATTGTTGTAAGCAAACTCAATAAGTGGAAGGTGATCATCCCAATTACCCTTAAACTCCAATACATAAGCTCTAGGCATATCCGCAAGAGTTTGGATAGTTCTTTTGGCTTGGCCATCCGTGTGAGGGTGAAAGGCCGTACTAAGCTTTACCTTTGTACCAAGACCTCTTTGGAAAGACCTCCAAAAGTGAAAAGTGAATTGAACACCACGATCCGATACGATAGACAAGGGCACTCCATGCAATCTAACCAATTAATGAATGTACAACTTAGAATAATCTTCGGCACCATAAATAGCCTTAACCGGTAGGAAATGAGACGATTTAATCATTCTATCAACCACAAACCAAATAGAATCAAAACCCTTTCTAGTCTTATGCAACTCAACCACAAAGTCCATGTTAATTTCCTCTCACTTCCATGTAGGAATCTCTATATCTTGGGCTAGGCCACCCAGCCTTTGATGTTTAGCTTTGACTTGTTGGCAATTATGGCAACTTGATACAAACTTAGCAATATTGTAACACACCATAAAATTATCAAAACGTCCCTAAAATGTATCGTGCACACAATTCGCCTTCCAAAGCTCCGATAGAAAATCCGAGACCGTATTTGCGATCAATACGGAAAATAGGGTCAGAAAATAGTCTCGACCCGATTTAACAGCAACAACTCCAAAAATAAAATTCTAAACTTTTAGAAAAACAGTGAGTAGTCCGCACCCCTAGCAAATGCGAAAGGGATGCAGAGACACACTTTGATTTTTTTTAATTTTTCGACAGGAATTATAATTTTAGAAAAATGCGAGAAATTACACTGGTCCGCACCCCTGGTGTGACGCAGACCAGTGTACGCTTTTTAAAAGTTTTTTTTAAATTATGTGAAGGGCATTTTTGTCCTTCCCAACATATTTGTAAGTCCCAAAACATGTTTAAAGGTCGTTTATTATTGATTAAGGGTCTCAAAAACCCATTTTCCTCTTTAAGTTCTACATAAGGGTTTTTGAGAGAAGAAAAGCAGAGAGTGGAGGGTCTCATGTTCGGGTGCGAATTCTTGGAGGAAAACTTAATTTTTCATCATTCCATGTATGTAAAGGCTACCTAGAACATGGAATCGTCCTTACATGTGTCCCAATGTATAGATTAGGCTGTAAATTGTTAGTTACTAGGTCTTGAGGTGAAGTTCTTGAATATTTTCTTGGAATTTATCTTTAAATCTTATATATTATCTTAAATTGATGTTCATCATACTTTAATTACTGTTTATATGTATTATTAACTGGCTATATGCTCATTATATATAATTTTCCTTGTTAAAGACAATAATAATGAACTTAGGGTGATGTCTATAGCCTTGACTGTCTATTGATGTGCTGATTATTGGGGTCTGAGTCTTGAGATGAGTACTGTGATGGCTGAAGTAGATGAAGTTAATATTCTTGAGGTTTAAATGAGTTTGAGATAGAGTTTGAAAGGAAGAATCTATTTCTTGAGTTGATAAAATGATCGATGAGATGAGGTCCCTGCCGGGGAGGGGGGTTGGTTGTATAACCAGCCTGACATTGATAGACTTATGAGCATACTGAGTCCTAGGGAGAGTATTAGAAATGGGTAAGAGTGAGTCTCACTCGCACTCATTAACTATTTGGCCAGCATAGAAAAGGGTTGGGCTGTGAAAGCGGATGTTACCTTTGCCCCACAGAGGGCTTGGTAGACTTATTCTGGGATCCCCGACAGACTCGTTCTTTACCCGGTAAGGTACTGAATGGATTTGGCAACAATATCTCTTCGTTGTATCATCACCGACTCATAGGTGCTAATTTTCGATTATAGAAACTCCCAGATAGGTTCCTTGTTGATAGTACTCTGAGGTTGATGTGATTGTGTGATGTTTGATGGATAGTGAGGTGATAGAGTCTTGTCCTTTACTTTGTGTTGAGAATGAGTGATTGATGATCTGATATCATAGATATTGTTTGCTTTAGCCTATTTTACATATAGTACATTCCACGTACTAATGCTCTTTTTGCGCTGCATCATTTTATGATGCAGATTTTGTAGACAGGGGACTTCAGCAGGCGAACCATTGAGGTCTAGAGCTCTGTGATACAGACGTTATGAGTCCTCTTTTATTTTCAAGGGACGTATTTTATCTTTCATTTATTTTATTATTTTCTTTGATTCGGGTAGCCATGGCCTGTCATGGTATGTTCGTAAACAATAGATATAGAGGCTCATAGATACAGATAGTTGATAGTTGACATTAGAGTTGTCTCTTTCTGTTCCTTATTCATATTGGAACTATTTCCTTATTTTATCCCAGGTGATAGATCGAATGATTGATTTTGATACTTTGTAGCCCACTAATAGATAGATTATTCTTATTATCTTGCACTATCGAATTGAATGAATGAATATTGATGAGACTAGGTGGTTCGCTTTGGGACTAACAATAGTGTCCGAGTGCCAGTTACGCCTAGGGTACCCGCCTAGGGAGTGACAAACTTAGTATCAGAGCACGAGTTCAAGAGTCCTAGGGAGTCTATGAAGTCGTGTCCAGTAGAGTCCTTATTATTGGTGTGAAGAGCTTCACATCCATAATTTGGAGGCTATAGGCCATTTAGGAATTGTTTCCCTTCTTCCAGATTCTAAGTCGGTGCGATAGAGTCAAAGCCCATAAGATTTCTTTCCTAAACCATGCTTGACACATTGCAGACCATGTCTTCCAAAAGCACCGATGATTTGAAGGATACCATCAGCACAGAGAAGCTTGAGTCTACTACTCAGCTCGTCGGGCATAATCAATGGGTAGAAAAGGACAAGGAGAATGAGATGGAGGAAGCTTGGGGTGAGAGGAAACTAGGTTTTCCCATCTGCAGAGACCTTGGAAGTATATGCCACCACTGGTGACTACACCCATATCCAATTGTCGATATAATCTGAGGTCGAGGAGAAATTAACCCTTCATGATTAGAAACCCTTCATCCCGAGGAAGTGTGGCTCAGGGCCGTAAAATAAAGCTACCATATATAAGGTGTGGCAGACTTCATTTGGGGCGGTGTCTATTGGGCACCAACTACTGCTTCAAGTGTGGACAAGAGGGTTACTTCCAGAGAGATTTTTCGAAATGGGTTAACCAAGCCCAACCTGCTAGATCTACACCATCAGTCAGAGGAAATAAGAGAGATGCTACTCCTAGCATAAGTAAGGCTGTAGACTAGTTATGTGCCACAATAGTTATCCAGCTCATAGAAACACTCTGCGAGGTTGTGACAGGTATAAGTTGAATCTTTACTTGATTTTGATGTTATGCATGATAGATGAGTTTATGCTTGCAAGAATTTTAATGTTGCCAATTAAGAGTGAGATCTGATGAAACGACCCCAAAAAGTGTTCGAAAACGTGCCTCGGAATGCTTATAATTTTAATTTCCATATATCTCAAAATTCGTTCATTATTTGAAAATCTGACTTCATATTCGTGATTAGGGGTCAAAATTAGGTGAAAATGGTCTAACCCCGATTTAATAGCAAAGGATTAGCAATTTCAATTTTCGTAATTTTTCTTATCCAGAATCGATTCGCGATAGCATTGCGATGCGCAACTGTCGTAGACATATGTTATTTTGGCCTCCGCGATTCGGACCAAATGTGGACCGGTGTATTTTGTTGCCATTGATTTCTATCTTGGTCCAAGGCTTTTGGGTCTTGGGCCTAAGTGTTCCCAAACGTGTTTTTACCTATACTTATCCAAATTTCACCCTTATATTATCCTAAACATTTTTCAATACTCACTCAAACACTTAGTCATATTTTTACTCCCTAAACTCAAGTCCCAAACCCTCATCCTAAGCTAAGGTTCTCCTTCAAGGATCTTCTTCAAACTTCAAGTCTCCATCTCCAATCTTCACTTAGTTCATCTCTAAGCTAAGGTATGTGGGTTTCTTTCATGGGTTCCTTTCACCATGATACCCAAGCCCCCTTTTGCTCAAAGCACATGATTTTAAGTTGATTTACAAATGGGTCTTGATTATCATGAAAGTCATTACACACTACGTTAAAGCTATGTAAAGTTGTGACTATTTTGCTATGTTTTGAGCTATAAATCTTTGGTCTATTTTAAGATTTGATGAAGGGTTTTGATAAGTACCTCTAGAGGGTGTTGCAGGATGTTGATTGATGGTTTTACAATGGATTTTCTTGCATGATTTCATCTATATATTTCATAGTTTTATACTAGCATTACACACCCTCTAAGTGTTGGATAAAATGTCTGGATCTGGTTTCTCGAAGAGTTGAAGGTCCAAAGCATAAGATATGATATAATTGACTATATAACAATGAAATGATCTTATGTATATGATATATTCTATATAAAGTGTTGTATTAGACCATGCCCGATCTGGGTGACCTAGTTTAGGGGTCAACATCTCAACCACTAGGGTGATGGGTGCTATCATCACTAACCATGATGAGGGATTTGTACCTCACACACTAGGGTGAAGGGTGCTATCATCACTAATCTTGATGAGGGGTTTGTACCTCATACACTAAGGTGATGGGTGCTATCATCACTAACCTACTAAGGGGTTTGTACTTTGGAAATCTAGCTTGGTCTCATTCTTCACGTATGATATTCTATATGAGCATGATATACTTAAGCATGATTTACTTATGCATTGATCATACATGCCATCTTGCTATAATATGCTTATTGTCTATCATTTTGCATTTTGAATTACGATGCGTGTCTCTTGCTGTATTGCATCCCACATACTTAGTACATTCAAATGTACTTACACATACTCTTGCCTACATGATATCACCATGTAGGAACCGGTGCCCGAGTTGATTATCCTCCTCCTCTACATGGCTAGGCGGTGCTATTCCAAGCTTGTTGGTGAGTCCTCCACTTTGGGAACTTTGGTTTATGTCTTTTCTCTATTGTCTATGCATTGAGACACTATCTTGTGTTATCTTTGACTATAAGGGTGAGCCCGGTTACTTTGTCTTGGCCCTCGCTCTTTCTATGTTTTAGAGGTGTATGTTGGACAAGGTGTGTACTATGTATGAGCTTGATTCTTGACTTTTGACTTTGATGTTTATGAAAGTTCTTTTCCCTTAATCTCATTGCCCTTACTTTTATTTGTATATGTATTTTTATGAATCCGCAACCAAGGACGTGTGATGATATGCTAAGAGGCTTGTTTAGGGTCCCTTCGAGTTCCTCATTTGCCTTGTCATGTCTAGGCCCTAGGCTTAGGTTTTGACAAACTTGGTATCAGAGCACTAAGTTGATAGATCCTCGAAGTCCAACACACCGCGTCGACTAGGGTCCTATTCATGGTTGTGAAGCGCACCATGACTATGAATAGGAGGCTATGAGACGTTTTAGAAAATGTTTCCCTTCTTCATGTCCTAAGTCGTGCTATAGAGTTATGATAAGTATTCCCCCCTAACGATTGTTCTTTGCTATGCTAGATCATGCTGAATACAAGAGTAAGACGGGCCTAAACTCCCGAGGAGCAACCTACCAATGGTGAGCTCCGGGATGCCCTTACTATGCTTGCCCAAGTGGTGGCCAATTAAGTCCAACAAGGGGCCCAAGCCCCTCATGCTACTACCCCGGGAGCTAGGGTAAGGGATTTCATGAGGATAAATCCTCTGGTTTTCCATGGGTCAAAGGTGGATGAAGATTCCCAAGAGTTTTTGATAAAATCTACAAAATCTTGTCTATTATGGGTATGGGGCCAAATGACAAAGAGGAGTTGGTGGCGTACCAACTCAAGGGGTGGCCTAAATTTGGTTTGATCAATGGAAAGGTAGTTGGGATGATCATCTTCTATTGATTGAGTTTTCCTACAACAATAGCTATCACTCTAGTATCGATATGACTCCTTTTGAGGCCCTTTACGAGAGACGTTGTAGATCACCGTGGGTTGGTTTTAGGTTGGAGAGGTGGCTTTGTTGGGACCGGATCTGGTTATGGATGCTCTTGAGAAGGTTAGGATGATTAGGGAAAGATTGAGGACAGCCCTAAATCGTTAAAGATCCTATGCCAATGTGAGAAGAAGAGACCTAGAATTCCAAGTGGGTGATTGGGTTTATTTGAAGGTTTCTCCGATGAAAGTGTGGCCCGGTTTGGCAAAAAAGGGAAGTTGAGTCCAAGCATGTTGGTGCTTATGAGGTGATAAAGAGGGTTGGCAAGGTAGCATATTAGTTGAAGTTACCTAGTGAAATGAATTTAGTTCATCCAGTATTCCATGTCTCTATGTCGATGAAATGTGTTAGTGATCCTAATGCTATTGTGCCTCTTGATGTTGTGGGTGTTATTGAGGACAGATTAACCTATGAGGAGGTTCAGTTCAGATCTTTGATAGGCAAATAAAGATATTGAGAAACGAAGAGGTAGCATCTGTTAAGGTCCTTTGGAAGAAGCAACAAGTCGAAAGTGCTACTTGGGAGGCCGAAGCGGACATGCAAAAGTGGTATCCTTATCTTTTCCACTCCACTCAAGTGTAAGGTACTACTCCTAAGTTCCATATGTGACTTCAATTCTTACATTTCATCCCCCTATGTCACTCATATGCATTCATGCTTAAGATGGTAAACTTATGATGATTTTACTCTTATAATGAGATTTTGACTATGGTGTTTTGCATGTTATGTTGCATTCTTTTTGGGGATGATTTTTTTTATGATCACTCTTGTCTTGTATGTCTCTTTTACATTCGGGGACGAATTTTCCCAATGGGGAGATATTGAAACGACCCCAAAAAGTGTCCAAAAACATGCCTCAGAATGCCCAAAATTTTGATTTCTTTGTATCTGAAAATCCATTTGTTATTCCGAAAGTCTGACTTCATATTTGAGAACAGGGCGTCCAAATTAGGTGAAAAAGGGTCTAACCTCGATTTAAGAGCGAAAGATTAACAATTTTAAATTTTTAAGGGACGAATTTCAGAGGGCTTTCCGCGATGCCTTCGCGATGCGCCTTGGGCGCGCCATAGTGTAAAATCATCTCCACGTCCTCTTCATGACGCGGAGATGTGTTTTTGGTCACCTGACAATTTTTAAGTGTGGTCCAAAATATTCTAAGTGTTGGGGACAATTTTTAAGTGTGGTCCAAAATATTCTAAGTGTTGGGCCCAAATTTCCAAACGTATTTTTATCCATACTTAGTCAATTTTCACTCTTATATTCCCCAAAACATTTCCTAACACTCATTCAAACAATTATTCATATTTCCACTCCCAAACTCAAGACCCAAAATCCTCATGCGGATTTAAGGATTCTCTTCAAGCTTCAAGTCTCCATTGTCAACCTTCACCAAGAACTTCTCCAAAGCTAAGGTGTGTGGTGTTCAACCATTGGGTCCTTCCACCCATGGTGCCTAAACCCTCTTTTATTTAATATTGCATGATTTAAAGTGATTTTATATGTGGGTCTTTAATATTGAGAAATTTATTGCACAGTGATTTTAGTTTATGAATGTATGGTGGTTTTAGCATGTTTTGAGCTTCAAATCTTGGATCTATTGTTGGATTTGATGAGGGGTTTTGACGTGAATGTCTTGGGGGTTTTGAAAGGTGTTGATTAAAGGCTTTACCACTAATTTTCCTTCATGATTGCATCTCTCAATTGCATGCTCTTTTACCCCCAGTACACGTCCCCAAGGTGTTTGATAAAATGTCCAACTATGGTTTCTTGAGGAATTGAAGGTCCAAAGCATGAGATATAATATGAATGATGTTATGATGACGAAATGAGCTTTTTTATATGCTTATTCCTACATGAGATGTTGCATTAGAGCCTACGGTGAATCCTACATAAAGTGTTCCATAGACCATGCCCGATCTGGTGGGAAAAGAGCCCGGTAACCATGCGAGGGGTTTATACTTTATCACCATGGATGTTTGGGGTGTGATCACCATCAACCATGCGAGGGATTTATACCTTGTCTCCATGGATGGTGGGGTGTGACCACCACCAACCACCAAGGGGTTTATACCTTGGATAGCTTGCTTTGTCTCATTCTTCACATATGATATTTTATATGAGAATGATATACTTAAGCATGATTTACTTATGCATTGATCATCATGCCATCTTGCTATAATATTGTTATTGTCTATCATTTTGCATTTTGGATTACGATGCCTATCTCTTGCTGCATTACATCCCACATACTTAGTATATTCAAACGTACTAATGTATACTCTTGCCTACATGATATCACCATGTAGGAACCGGTGCCCGAGTAGATCATCCTCCTCCTCCACATGGCTAGGCGGTGCTATTCCAAGCTTGTTGGTGAGTCCTCTATTTTGGGGACTTTGATTTATGTCTTTTCTCTATTATCTATACATTAAGACACTATCTTGTGTTATCTTTGACTATGAGGGTGAGCCCGGTTACTTTGTCTTGGCCCCCACTCTTTTTATGTTTTAGAGGTGTATTTTGGACATGGTGTGTACTATGTATAAGCTTGATTCTTGATTTTGACTTTGATGTTTATGCAAGTGTTTTTTCCCTTAGTCCTGTTGCCCTTACTTTAGTTGTATATGTCTTTGTATGCTTCTGCAACCAAGGATGTTTGACGATATGCTAAGAGGCTTGTTTGGGGTCCTTTCGGGTTCCCTATTCATCGTGTCACGTCTAGGCCCTAGGCTTAGGTATGCTTCAGAGATGGTGCAGGATATGAGGGCTAGGATGAGGAAGTTCGTGTACGGCTTGGGCAGACATATGTAGAAGGAGTGCAAGGCAGATTTGTGGATCCCCAGCATGGACATCTCCAAGATTATGTTGTATGCCCAATAGACAGAGAAGGATAAGAGGAGAGAGAAACAGGAGTAGATGAACAGAAAAGCAAAATCAGTTGGGCATGAGGCTAGCCAGCAGAGATAGAATAAGGGTGACAAGTCCTACTTTCAAAAGAGATCATCTCACCACACACCCTCTATAGCGAGCGCACCCGTACAGCCAAACATATGTGATCAGAAGTCTCAAGGTTAGCAGAATTTCAGGGCTCAGGGTGCACAATCTCAGGATAATGTGACCTAAGGTGCGAGGAGAAAGCCACCCTGTGACAAGTGTGGTAAGCTTCATCTGGGTGAGTGCCGTATGGGTAAGGATGTGTGCTATTCATATGGATAGATCAGTCACTTCCATTTTGAGTGCCCAAAGAGGAGACGAGGTAAGGGGAGCAGCAGACCACAATGCTCCACAACACCCCTAGCTGGTAATCATCAGAGGGGCACTACTACGGGCATAGGAGGTTGTACAAACCGTCTCTATGCTATGTGTAATCGACAGGATCAGTAGGTTGCATCAGATATTGTTACGGGTATGCTTCGACTCTTTACCTTTGATTGTTACGCATTGCTTGATCCAGGTGCTACCTTGTCTTTTGTAACTCCTTATGTGTCTAGTAAGTTTGGGATTCTTCCAGAGTGTTTGCTTGAACCTTTTGTTGTATCCACTCCTACTGGTGAGTCTATCTTAGCTGAGAGAGTTTACAATAGTTATATAGTTTCTATTTGTCATAGTGATACCTTAGCTGACTTGGTAGAATTGGAGATGGTTGACTTTGATATGATACTTGGCATGGATTGGCTTCACGCCTGCTATGCTTCTATTGACTGTAGATATCGAATTGTTAAGTATCAATTTCCTAATGAGCCTATTCTAGAGTGGAAAAGGAGTTCTATTGCACCCAAGGGAAAATTCATTTCTTATCTTAGAGCCAGAAAGTTGATCTCCACAGGTTGTATTTATCACCTCGTGCGAGTTAAGTCTGATGACGTTGAATATTCTATTCTTGAATCATTCTCAATTGTGAGTGAGTTTCCTAAAGTGTTTCCTGATGATCTACTTAGAGTCCTTCCTGACAGGGAGATTGACTTTGGGATTGATGTTGTCCCCGAGACTCAACCCATGTCAATTCCACCTTACAGAATGCCCCCCGTTGAGTTGAAAGAATTGAAAGAGCAATTGAAAGACTTGTTAGAGGATGGTTTCATAAGGCCTAGTATTTCTCCTTGGGGTGCTACTATCCTATTCGTGCGTAAGAAAGATGGATCTCTCAGAATTTGCATAGACTACCGACAACTGAACAAGGTCAAATAAAGAATAAATATCCTCTTCCCAGGATAGATGATCTATTTGACCAACTTCAGGGTGCTACTTGCTTCTCCAAAATAGACCTTAGATCGGGTTACTATCAGTTGAAGGTGAGGGAAAGTGACATTCCAAAGACAGCCTTTAGGATATAGTATGGCCATTTTGAGCTCTTGGTCATGTCCTTTGGGTTGACTAATGCACCTGCAGCTTACATGGATTTGATGAATAGGGTATTTAGACTATATCTTGATATGTTCGTGATCATGTTTATTGATGATATTCTGGTGTATTCAAAGGATGAAGAGGAGCATGCTAATCATCTTAGACTGGTTTTACAAACTCTCAAGGACCATGAATTGTATGCGAAGTTCTCGAAGTGTAAGTTTTGGTTCGAGTATGTGGCCTTCCTAAGCCATGTTGTTTTAGAGGATAATATTCGGGTGAATACCCAGAAGATTGAAGTGGTTAAGAATTGTCCCAGAGCCACCTCTTCGATGGAAATAAGAAGCTTCTTGGGATTGGTAGGCTACTATTGGAGATTTGTTGAGGGTTTCTCTTCTTTGTCAGCACCTTTGACAAAGATGAATTAGAAGAAGGCACAAGTCCAGATACTCTATCCATGTGGGTTCTACCAAGTTGAACCAAGATTTGAGGGAAGTCTATTGGTGGAATGGATTGAAAAGAGACATTGCTGAATTTGTCTCTAAGTGTCCCAATTGTTAATAAGTCAAAGTTGGACATTAGAGACCATGTTATTGGCATAGAATTACTAAATTCCTGAATGGAAATGGGAGATGATCAACACAGATTTCATTACTAGTTTACCGAGATACCGAAAGCAGCATGATTCGATATGGGTAATTGTGGATAGGATGACTAAGTCAACCAGTTTTTTGCAGTCAAGACAACTAATACGGCTGAAGAGTATGCCCGACTATACAATCATGAGATTTTGAGGTTACATGGGGTTCCCTTGTCTATTATCTCGGACAGAGGAGCTCAATTCACCTCTCAATTTAGGAGATCTTTTCAGAAGGGATTGGGTACGAGAGTGAATTTGACCACAACCTTCCACCCTCAGACAGATGGACAGGCAGAGCACACCATTCAAACTTTGGAGGATATGTTGAGAGCTTGCATCATCGATTTCAAGGGGAATTGGGATGATAATCTGCCATTGATTGAGTTCGAGTACAATAACAGTTACCATGCCAGCATTTAGATGGCCCCTTATGAAGCGTTGTATGAGAGGAGATGTAGATCATTGATTGGTTGGTTTGAGGTTGCTGAACCAAAATTTATTAGACGTGCTATTGTCCACCGGTCTATGGAAAAGGTGAATGTCATTATAGAAAGGTTGAAGATAACGCAAAGTCACCAGAAGTCCTATACGGATATGAGGAGAAGGGACTTGGAGTTTGAGGTGGATGATTGGGTGTACTTGAAGGTGTCACCCATGAAGGGTGTCATGAGATTTGGTAAGAAGGGGAAGTTGAGTCCATGCTATATCATACCATACCAGATTGTGATAAGGATTAGGAAGCTTGCTTATGAGCTAGACGAGACTCATCTGCCATTCCACGTTTTAATGCTGAACAAGTGTTTAGGAGATCCTGCTTTGGCAATTCCTATTGAGAGTACGGGGGTAAAGGTAAGCCTGTCTTATGAGGAAATTCTAGTCCAGATCCTTGATGGACAAGTTCGTAAACTGAGGAACAAAGAGATACCCTCCGTAAAAGTTCTATAAAGGAATCAACTCATTGAGAAAGCTACTTGGGAAGCTGAGGAAGCAATGAAACTCAAATACCCGCACCTATTCGCGTTGAATAACAATGATGTCGAAGGTAATTGTCACGACCCATGCCTAGGGCCTAGACGTGGCACGGTGCATGAGGAACCCGAAGGGACCCCAAACAAGCTTCTTAACATATCATCACACATCCTTGGTCGCGGAAGCAATAAAATACAATAAGAGATAGTAAATAGGGATAAATAGGGCTAACGGACAACTTTCATATCATAAATATCAAGAGTCAAGAGAGAGTGTCAAAGCTCATGGCATTACACATAACATGTCCAACAATACCTCTAACCATAGAACTTAGCTGGGGCCAAGACGAGCAACCACACTCACCCTCATAGTCAACTATACAATAAAGAAAGAAAGTCGTAATACATAACATAAGAGTATAAAATTGTCCCCGGAATGGAGGACTCACCAACTAGCTTTAGAGAGACCGTACCAGCCACATGGAGGAGGATAATCAAGTGGGGCTCTAGTTCCTACATGGTAACATCATGTAAGCATAAAGTATACAGTAGTACGTTTGAATGTACTAAATATGTAGGATGCAATGCAACAAGAGATGAGCACTATAAGCAAAATACATAACATAGGCATTGAATAAACATATAGCAATATGACATGTATGAATGATGCTTGAAGTAAAATCATGCTTATATAGAACATAATACATGTGTAAGGAGATACTATTAATAGTGAATATCCAAGGTCTACCACCTCCATGGAGAGGAGAATGAGGTACGAACCCCTCAATTGGTTGATAAGATACAAACCCCTAAATAAGGTTGATGAGGTACAACCCCCAACATGGTTGATGAGGTACAAACCCCCCAATAAGGTTATCAAGGTACAAACCCTCCAATAACGTTATCAAGGCACAAACCCCTCGACATGGTTGCACTGGCCTACAACCTCCCAAACGAGGCGATCGAGGTGGTAGGCCCATGCAACCATATCGAGGGGTTTGTACCTTGATGACCTTGTTGGAGGTTTGTATCTCATCAACCATTTTGGGGGTTTTGTACCTCATCAACCTTATTGTGGGGTTTGTACCTCATCAACCAATTGAGGAGTTCACAGCTCATTCGCCTCTCCAAGGGGGTGGTAGGACTTCGATATTCACTATTAATAGTCTCCCCTTATACATGTATTATGTTCTACATAAGCACATTTTTATTTCAAGCATCATTCATACATGTCATATTGCTATATGATTTTTCATTGCTTGTGTTATGCATTTCGCGTATGGTGTTCATCTCTTGTTGCATTGCATCCTGCATATTAGTACATTCAAACATACTAACACATACTCTATTCCTACATGATGTTACCATGTAGGAACCGGAGCCCCACTTGATTATCCTCCTCCACGTGGCTAGTACGGTCTATCTAAGCTAGTTGGTGAGTCCTCCATTCCGAGGACAATGTTATGATCATATGTTATGTATTACGACTTTCTTTCTTAATTGTATATTTGACTATGAGGGTGAGCCTGATTACTTATCTTGGCCCGCACTAAGTTCTATGGTTAGAGGTGTAGTTTTCGACATGTTATTTGTAATGCTATGACATTTGACACTCTCTTTTGACTCTTGATATTTATGATATGAAAGTTGTCCCTTAGCTTCGTTTATCCCTATTTACTATCTCTTGTTGTACTTTATTACTTCCATGATAAAGGATGTGTAATGATATATTAAGAAACTTGCTCGAGGTCCCTTCAGGTCCCCCTTACACCATGTCACATCTACGCCCTAGGCTTGGGTCGTGACAAAACCCCTCAACAAGGTCGCACGGGCCTACCACCTCCCGAGTGAGGCGATCGAGGTTCAAACCCCTCAACAAGATTACCCGGGCCTACAACCTCCCGAGTGAGGCTTGGTCAATTCCCAACACTATAGAGACAATATCATATTCATACATTCCTTTAATCATCATATAGTCATTCAACTCATAAGACATGCATTGGGCCTTCAATTCCTAAAGAAATCATAACTAGACATTTTATCAAACACTTGATGGGTGTGTAGTGCTAGTGTAAATTCATGCAATTCAAGAGTGAAATCATGCTAGAAAATTCACCGTAAAATCATCAATACGTACTTGGTAACATCCTTCAAGCAACATATATGAAAACCCTTAATCAAATCTCACAATAGATATTAGATTCATAGCTCAAAACTTGCTAAAACAACCATACTTTCATGAAATCCCAACATAGTATGCAGTGAAATTCATAACACGTAAGACCCATGAATAAATCAGCTTTAAATCATGAAATTTTAAGTAAAAGGATCTTGGGCATCATGGGTGAAAGGAAGCCATGAAAGAAACCCACATACCTTGACTTTGGAGAATAGCTTGATGAAGATTAGAGATGGAGACTTGAAGCTTGAATGAGAACCGTAAGGTCCGGATGAGTTTTGGGACTTGGAATTTGGAGGTGAAATATTGTCTAAGTGATTGAGAGAGTATTTGGGAATGTCTTGGATAATATGAGAGTGAAATAAGGCTAAGTATTGGTAGTTTCACATATGCAGAGGTTTAGGCCCAAAAGCCTTGGACCGAACTAATAAAACTTAGCACAAAAATACACTATGGCGCGCCCCTGGCGCATCGCGCTCGGGGCGCGAATCGTCACTGTCTTTTGCCAACTTTGGATTTTTGAATTTGGATACAGTTGATATAAAATCAGGAAAAGACCCATTTCGTACTCAATTTGACCCCCTTATGAAGAATAGGAACTCAAAGTTTCGATATCACGCATGAAATTTGAGATATATGGAAATTGTGATTTTGGGCACTTTCGAGGCACATTTTTGGTCACTTTTTGGGGTCGTTTCAGTAATGTCCCTATCTTTAATGTTATTAAATTTTTTCATTATCGAGTTGATATATTAATTCTACTCCTGAGTCTTAAGAAAGAGATAGATAAATAATGGATAGTTGAGAGTTTGAGAGTTCCCGAGTGAGGAGTTACATGAGTTTTGAGTCTACTTGTGCTTTCATTCTACCTTTACTCTTCATTCGAGGATGAATGATCCCAACGGGGAGATGATGTGACACCCCCAGCAATTACCGAAGCGCCCCTATAATGTAATCATGTGCATAGCACGTCTTTTAAAGCTCCAATGGGAAATCCAAGACTAGACTTGCAATCAGCATGGAAAATCAAAAGGGAAACTTGTCTCGACACGATTTAAGAGCAACCGGGTTGAAAAATAATTTTTACTAATTTAAGCAAAAAAAGTGTTGATCCACGCCCCTGGCGTGACGCGGACTAACACTCTGTATATTATTTTTAAATTTTTCGACGGAAATTTGAAATTCTGAAAATTCGCAAAAATCTACTGGTCTACGCCCGGCCAGTGTGTGAGTTTTAATTTTTTTTTAAAAATTCCGAAAGGGTATTTTGGGTATTCTCAACCCATTTTTAAGTCACAAAACGTATTTTTAAGTGTTTATTTCGCATGAAGGGTTACAAAACCCATTAGTTTTCTAAGTCTATAAACCGGAGTTCTGAGAGAAGAAGAAGAAAGAGTTGAGGGTTCAAAGTTTGGGTCCAAGTTCCTGCAGAAGAGTTGATAATTCTTCATTCCAGGTATGTAAAGGCTACCCGGAGCATGAGGTTGTTCTCCCATGTGCCCCGATGAATGTAGTAGGTTGATAGTTGATAGTTGATAGGTCTTGTGTTGCACTTCTTGAGGATTTTGCTGAAAATTATCTTTAATTTCTATATATTATCTTAAATTGATGATCATCATGACTTGAATTACCTGTTTAACTAATTATTCGAACTATTTTGCAAACTATACATGTACAATTGTTAAAGTTTGTTTGAATGAACCTAGGGGTTGATGTCTAGAACTTTGATTATGCAAGTGTGCTTGATTGTTGTGGTTCGGGTCCTGAGATGAATGTATTAATGAATGAAACTACTGAGACTAGAGTTTTCAAAGTCTAAATTAGAGTGAAATTAACCTTGAAAGGATGATCCTACGCCTTGCATAGATAGATGATGGAATGAGTTGAGGTTTCTTGCCCATAGAGGCTAGGTGATGGAACTTATTGATGTATTGATAGACTTTTGAGCATGTTGAGTCCTGGGAGTAATATTAGCACCGAAATGCGTAACAGTGAGTCTCACTCGCACTCATTAACTAGATGCAAGCATAGGAGAGGATTGGACTGTGAAAGCGGATGTTTCCTTTGTCCCGCAGAGGACTTAATAGACTTTTGGGATCCCTTGATAGACTCGTCCTTTACCCTAACAAGGTACTGTGCGGATGTGGCAATGACATCTCTTCACTTTATCATCACCAGCTCATAGGTGGTGGTTGCCGGTGAGAGTAACTTTTAGATAGGTTTCATATTGATAGTACTTTGATATTGATAGTATGAGTCTTGACTGATAGTGATGAAGTCATATACCTTATTCTGAGTTGAGAGCGAGTGATGGATGAGCTGATGTTATACTACATTTTCTTGCATATACTATTTACATTAGCCCATTTACATATTGTACACTCCACATACTAACACCTCTTTAGCGCTACATCATTTTATGTTGTAGATTCAGTAGACAGAGGACTTCCGCAGACGAATTGTTGAGATTCCCAGACTTTTAGACTAAAAGTTGGTGAGTCATCCCCTTCATTCAGAGGATGTTTTTATTTTCCCTTTTTTGTTGCATAAGTGATTTCTTTTGATTGTGATAGCCATGGCAAATCATGGTACCTTCTTAGACAGTTGCTATAGAGGATTCAGAGACGTAGACGCATAATGGTTGATGTTTGGGGTTCTTTTCCTCCTATTCCTTCTTTATACTAAGATTGTTCCTTTGATCTTGTTTCGTGTGATAGACGTCGATGATGAGTATTATAGCCCACCGATAGATAGATTATTCTTGAATGTCTTTCGCTAATTTACTGATTGAAGGAGTGTGATGGGACTAGATGGTTCGCTTGGGGACTAGCAATAGTTTCTGAGTGCCAGTTACGCCTGGGGTACCCTCCCAGGGTGTGACACCCATCTCCCTCTTGGGAGAAAACCTCCACCCTGCCATCTCTCACCAAGGTCTTCAACTCTAACAAGGCAGGGTCAAAATCTTGCTTTGGATTCACCTCTTCAATCAATAATGATTTGGAACCATCAACAACCACAAACCCCACCATATTCAACCTCCTCCAACCTAACACCAAATCTAGCCAACCGATGAACCTCTCTAGCCACCTCTTTGCCATTATCATCAATATAAGCTAGGCTGGCTATAGACACCTTACTCAAAGCATGGGCCACAATATTTGCCTTACCGAGGTGATAATGCACATTCATATCATAATCCTTAAGAAGCTCTAACCACCTTCGTTGTCTCTAGTTGAGGTCTTTTTGTATGAAGATATATTGGAGACTCTTATGATCGGTAAACGCATCAACATGCACCCCATACAAGTAATGATGCCAAATTTTTAAAGAAAATACCACGGCCTCCAACTCAAGATAAAGGGTAGGATAATTCTTTTCATGCACCTTAAGTTTTCTAGAAGCATAGGCTATCACCTTACCATTTTGCATCAAAACACAACCCAAACTAATTCGTGAGGGATCACAATACACAACAAATCCGTTCAACTTGTCCGGTAGAGACAAGATAGGAGCGGAGACAAGCTTATCTTTCAAAGGCTGAATACTCTTTTCACACTCATCGGTCCACACAAATTTAACCTTCTTTTGAGTCAACTTAGTCATAGGAGAAGCAATAGAGGAGAACCTATTCACAAACCTCCGGTAATAACCCGCTAAGCCCAAGAAGCTTCCAATATCTGATAGAGTCAAAGGTCAAGGGCAATTTCTAATAACTACCATCTTTTTAGGATTCACCTTAATGCCATCCCCTAACACCATATGACTTAGAATGGCAACCTTAGAATACAACTTCTCTTCTCTCATTTTTTGTAACACCACCCTCAAGTGATCCATATGCTCCTCCTCACTATGGGAATAAATCAAGATAGCATCAATAAATACCACCACAAACAAATCAAGGTAGAGTTTTAAGACCCTAGTCATAAGATCCATGAAGATAGCTGGTGCATTGGTCAAGCGAAAAGGCATATCCACGAATTCATGTGCCCATATCTAGTCCGGAAGGCCGTCTTAAGAATGTCACATTCCCTCACTTTCACTTGGTGGTACCCGAATTGAAGATCAATCTTAGAGAAGTAACTAGCCCCTTGAAGTTGGTCAAATAGATCATCAATCCTCGGTAAAGGATACTTATTCTTAATGGTGACTCTATTAAGTTGCCGGTAATCAATGCATATTCTAAGAGAACCATCCTTCTTCTTCACAAACTACACTGTTGCATCCCAAGGTGATTGGTTAAGCCTAATAAAAACCCTTCTCCAACATGTCCCTTAATTGCTCTTTCAACTTCTTTAACTCCGTCGGGGCCATACGGTAAGGGGGAATAGAAATGGGTTGAGTATCAAGAAGGAGATTTATGCCAAAATCTACTGCCCTTTCGGGAGGAACATTGGGAAGCTCTCTAGGAACTCATTAACCACCGGGACCGAGTCTATGGGAAGGACTTTGGGCTCAACATCCCCAACCTTCACAAGATGATAGAGACACTCCTTAGAAATCAACTTTTGGGCTTTAATGCAAGATATGAATCTACTTTTGACCACCATATCATGGCTCTCCCACTCAACGACGGGTTCATTAGGGAATTGGAATTTGACCTTATGGGTTCTGCAATCACTAGAGGCATAATATGCATGCAATCAATCCATCCCAAGAATGACATCAAAATACACCATATCAACTCCATGAAACCGCATGGCAATATTTTATGCAGAATGAAAATAGGACAATTCCTATAGACCCTTCTAGCAACAATAGGTACACCAACGAGAGTAGACACTTCATATGGCTCACACAACAATTTGGGTTCAACATGAAACTTTTTAGAAATAACAGGAGTAACAAAAGAAAGATTGGCACTCGGGTCTATCAATGCATACACATCAAAATTGATGACTTTTAACATACTGGTGAAAACATCTGGCACCACATCTACCCCTTGCCTCCCTTGAATAACATAGAACCGATTGTGACTTGGGCTACCACCTTATTGAACTCCCATTCCCAAAGGAATGAAATTTGCACCCTTGCCTTGTGGACGGCCATGTCTACCCTTTTTTTTAATTACAAGGACAATCAATCTTCTTGTGACCCACTTCTCCACAACTATAGCATGCATTAGTGTCCCTTAAACAGGGGCCGCTATGGTCTCTACCATACCTTGGGTACATAGGATTAGGGACCATACTAATACCACCTTGGACACTTGTGTTTTCATTAGCAAACCTTCTATTAGGAGAATTTGAAGACCCTTGGACTTGATGACCCCGGCCACCCTTGGGACCTTTTTTCAAAACGGGCCCTCTTGGCCTCATTACCCCTTTTCTTTCTCAACTTTTACCCCTCCAATTGTTCGGCATAATTCATAAGGCGGCTTAACTCCATATCACCGATCAACATGGCAGCACAACATTCTTCATTTACCAAGTTGGACACACCCATCACAAGCTTGTTCATTCTAAACCTTACTCAGCCACTATTTGTGGAGCATATTTAGAGAGTTGGTTGAACTTGAGGGAATATTATCTCACACTCATAGACCCTTGCTTCAAATTCATGAACTCCATCATTTTCGCCTCCCTTAGATCAAGAGGGAAGAATCAATTGAGAAATGCCACC